>JANAVB010021796.1:2909315-3126110 GCA_029216955.1 Iris pallida
CCCCCCCCCCCCCCCCCCCCCCCCTCTTTGGTACTCGGCGCCAGTTCCACTGGCGCCACCTTTTTTTTTTTTTTGTCTGGCGCCAGACTTATCTCGGCGCAGTTGCACTTGCGCCAGTCTCTTTTTAAATTTTTTTAAGGCGCCAGTACAACTGGCACCACTTCCCTTTATATGTAAATTTTCAGTACTTCTCCTCTTTCACGCTAATATTGATAACTTCATCCCTGCAGATGAAATTTTTGAATTATAAACTAAGCTTAGGCTATTTTACTAATGAAACTGTAGTTGTACATTTTGGTAATGCAGTATCTCTGATGCTACTTTCTTTTGGTTATCATATTAGGTAATGGTCTCCCTACACTTTATCCTCGTATATATTTTAACTCACTTTGCCAATCAAACATTTCCCATCTTTTCTAGCTCTGCTTGTTTTGTCGTTCCCATGCTTGGTGAATGTAGGCACATGAGACAATTTGGAACCAGCCAGGAAAAGAAACATATTTAAGAAGGAACTTCCTATAATCCGTTAAGTTTTTTTTTAAAAAAAAGAGTATGTAATGAGTATCTCATGACAAGAGCTTGCTGACCGGCAAGAAAACATTTGGTATATGACCTATATCTATGTTATTATGGAGATCCTTTTTTTTCCGGTAAAGGTACCAAAAACAAGTATTTCTGACTGAGATTACTTCGATTTTTTTTTTTTTTTGAGATAGAGGCAGAGAGAGAAGCTTACTGAATTTTAGATCTCTTTTTTACCTTGAAGTTGCAGCTAGATAGACGTGTCTTTTGATTACCTTATATGCTACCTTTTGTTGTGGGTCACAGTACTTAGGTAACCTATGTCGCACATGTACCTTATATTGCTACACAAACTAAGCTACGCCGAACACCTCAAGGTACATGTAATCCAGGCTACAACCAAGGGTGGAGGCAGGAATTTTTTTAGGGGGGCTAAGAGCATGGATGAAAAAGAAAAAAAAATCATGTGATAATTCAAAAAATAAAAAAAACTACAAAATCTACACAACCAACAACACATACAAGATTCAAACCTTGGATCTTCTAGGAAAACAGCCACTACTCAACCAATTACGCTATGACTATATGTGATAGTATACTAGTAGCTATTATTTATTAGTATACTAGTAGCTCCTATTATTTATTTTGGAAGCCCGGACTACAGCCCGGGACAACCCAACTTATGCTCCGCCACCGGCTACAACTAACAGAAATGTAAAAGGGACACAGGATTCGATGAGCAGCGTACAACAATAATTGATAGAATTCAAGCAGGATGCAAACAGTGAAGCAAGATAAAACGTATGAAGCAAAAGAAAAGGACATATAACCTATTTAGTAAACACTAATTGTGAATGAGTACCATGGCCTAGAATCTCCTAGAATCAATCACTCGCAAGCGTGCAGTAGTATAACTAAACTTAAGTACTACCATGACATTGCACTATTTGCGAAGACTCGACTTGCATGTGCAATTTTCAGTATCAAATTTCTTTTGCTAAGTCTCTGTTCACATGTATTTATTTTCCAACAAAAATGAATTAATTTCTTGAGCAATTAGTGAGTGTTTTAGTAGTGATAAGATGTCTGTTCCTACTGATACTATCAACATCATATTCTTGACTTCTGGAAAACTTTAAAAAAATGTTTTAACTTGCTACACTTGTCAGATATTTATAGGTTTGAGGTACCACATGGCCGTGCTCTAAGAGCACCTAATAATTTCTTCATTTAGGAACACTGTATTGACCTATCGTTGTATGTAAGTCCGATATTCCTAGCTGTTCCATGAGGTATGCTCTGATATTTGACTGCATATATTAATATTGTGTTTAGACTGGCATTATTGTTGATACAGTTCCTATCATAAAACTATGCAAAGCACATCTTTTCCTTTATGTGCATTTTGACGCTTTATACAATAGGCAATCTAAAAGCAGAGTGTTAGTATTGCTTTAATGCTATCAGGTGTAACATGATTGGAGAAACTGGTAATATGTTTTTTTTTTGGATTTTGGTGGCTTCGTGTTGAATGAGTGCCTATGAATATCTTTTTCTGTACAGTACTACAGATCCTAGGGTTTTCCATTGACTAATGTATAGCAGTTTTCGGAGGATCTGCTGTTATTTAGAGGGTTCATTGAACATTAAGCTTAGTACTTCTTTTTGTTAAGAGACATTTCCCCTTAAATTACAATCACATTACTGCTAACGGGTGTAGAAGTAGCCAAATATGTTCCAGAGCCTCATTGTTTTAGTCTACAAGTACATACAGTTACAACATATTATTTACATACTAGGTACGGATAATAATGCCACGTCACTATGTCAATGAATTTCGAAGCTAATTTTGATGATGGTCGAGCAATGGCTGATGAAAGTATCCCTGCATTTGCTTTTTTTGGCTTTCCATTTTGTTTATCTGAAATCTTGGTGTCTATCTACAGCTTTGAACTTTTTATTTACATCTAAAGTTGATGTTGGAGCATTTGTTATCTTCTTTTCTTTTTTGGTATAAGTTGATGTTCTAAAATCTTTATGGCAATATGATAAGGGATTCTGATTCATGCCCTTTTCTCGGGCTGGCGAGCAACACCAAGTGGGCAGTCCATTTGTACGAAGAAATGTAGAAAATACTCCAATATTGTTCATGCGACATTAGAAGGGAAAAAAAAATGGAATTCATCACATTTTTTTTTAATCTTTCTTACTCCTGAAGCAACTTGGTCATATCTGAGCTTCTACAGGCGTATAATGCTGTGTTTTATGTAACCAGTATTGATGGTTAGTCATTAGTGCATTTAGTCGACAATGATAATCCTACACAAAGACTACTACTAGAATCAATGCCTACAGCACTTCAGACTACCATAGCCAAAGAAAGCATTGTTTTGTGATTGAGCTATTCATTTGCTTTGGGCCAAACAACGGAAGTGGGTGAAAAGTATATGTAAAGTAAGAAAGTGTTCTACATATGCATTCCAAGTAATTTTTTAACTAATCATAATGTGTTAAAAAATTAATAGTGTGTTTATGGTTTATTTTATGGGGCTAATTATTTTAACATTAAGTAGCATTATAAAGTACTCGACACTATTGTACAAATGCTGATAGAACACGATACAGTACGGCTATGGATAGAACACAATACAGTATGACACAAACACCTTGCATATTTTGAGGTGTCATATATATTTTGGAGTTTTGGTTCTCTGTCTCATATATTTTCGATATGCGCTTGACGACAAGATCCAAAAAATTTCAGTGTATGTAGTTTATTCCAAATTAATATTTTGATATGTCCAACTAATTATTTAACTTATTTGAAATTATATTTAATAAATACTAGTTAAGTACTATTACTAAATATTTTACTTATTAAAAATAAAAATACTTAATATTAATAAATTGATAATTTTTAATTTTTAAAAAAAATGCAAGGTTCAATTTCGTTCACATCCTAAAGCCAAAATAGGATGTGCACTAGGTATATGATAAATAACTAAGTTAATAAAAAGAGAGTGGAATTGGAAATGAGGCTAGTGCACTAGGTTGTTGAATTGGAGATTAACCTTAGTAGCTAGAAACGATATGATGTGTACAGGCATTAGTGAATTCTAGATTCAATATTTCTTAGACGCATCCCTCTGGTGCACCACTACGGACGCACGTAGTCCAAGTAGAATCTGCCATGTATGGGCTTGGACTTGACCGGACCGGACTAGTATAGACCGAGCTATGACCTGCCGGTCCGATTTTAGTGCCAACACTACAGAAGTCTATAATTATACATCCTGCAAATATAATTATAAATCCTGCAGATAAATTTTACTGAACCTTCTTCTCCTATCATAAATCTATAAGCTCTTCAAAAATTAATTACAAGATTAAAAAATGTCAAATTTGTAAATGTTATTATAAATTATATTTATGAATAGCCACAAATAAATGGTTGTATTTATGAGTATATAGTTAGTTTTATCTACGGAATACGAAATAATTTCTCTTTCTGCAAAATAATATGAGGAGATTTTCACAACTTCTCATTTTTTGCATCCTCAAGCATCCTCATTAACCCTTTGGATGTTGTTTAAGTCAACTAATTTTAACCGTTGATTTGAACCATTCAAATCAATGGTTAAAATTAGATGACTTAAACAATATCCAACGGTGATAGCATGGAGATGCTTGAAGATAAAAAAAAATAAAAAGTACGTATTTATATATATTATATATATCTATATATCTATATATATAATATATATATTATATATAATATATATATATATATGAAAATTTCTTCAATATATCTCTATAAAAATTTGTATCGATAACATCCCAAATCTGAATCATTGGATGTTGATCCAATGATTCAGATTAAAGCCGAAGTCAAAGTAACAGGTAAAGTCAAAGTCAAAGTAAACACCTTTCACAATTTCTAATGCATTTTCAATGCAATTGTTTGGGATGTATTGATACATTTCATGTATTGTAGTATGTATGTAGTAGGACATATATAATATATATATATATATATATTATATATATATATATATATATATATATATATTCGAATGGATGTTTGTCTTGTACTCATGTTCTACTGGACATGAGCTCAGAGCATCTCCAACCTATTGTGACTTTGGAAAAAAGTTAATGCCACATAGGAATGACAAAATTTATTTAAACGTTCTTCTCCAATGCAATTGTGAAGCTTATGTGGCAAAAATAAAGAAGATATTGTGAAGTTGATGTCTGTTCTAGACAATGCACTTGACAATGTCTTTTCTTCCATGTCACCAATTATGAATAAAAATAGGGATAATTTAGCAAATGCCCCCATTCCAAATGTGAAACTAGCATATACCTCCACTATTTTTTTTATCTAGCAAATCCCCACTTCTATGTAAAACAGGAAGAAAATTTTATTAAAAAGTGGGGGTATATCTTAAATTTTACTTTTCCATACCAAAAAATGGGGGTATTTGCTAGATAAAAAAATAGTAGAGGTATATGCTAGTTTCAACATTTAGAATGAGGATATTTGCTAAATTATCCCTATAAAATATTAGAAAAAGAAAGAAGATGAACAGTTGTCTTAAAAGTTGTCTTGGAAGTTGGAAAAAATACTTTTTATTGTCTTCTCAATACTTTTGCATTGGAGAGAGTTTTTCTATCTCATTGTCTTTTGAGATATAATTTTGCCACATAAACAAGATATTGTCTTGTAGCTCATGCCACATAGGAGCCACCTAAGACTCGCAACACTTAACAAGACAATAGGGTTGGAGATTCTCAGTGACTTTTTAAGTTCAGTAATGCATTCCTTTTATTTCAAAAAAAAAAATGTTGGCTCGCTAGGTTGGTGGCTAGATTGGAATATGTAACCAAAAATTTCTCATTGTTTTAAAAAAAATGTAATAATCATAGAAGTACCGTTCATTATATGGTCAAACTTTCCTTTTCCTTTTTTCATTTTCCCCACTTAATCTATGATTGAGACTTGAGTAATCAAGCACTTCTCCATTGCATGAGCCTCGGGAAAACAGAAACCACCAGGTTGCGTGTGCGCGACTGTCCCCAGCTGTGAAAGGTGAGGAAGAAGAAAAAAACACAACAACAGATCATCACCGCTCCAATCATTTCGTACTTTTAACTAATTAAACCTCCACATAAACATTATAACAAACACTTCTTCCTCTCCCTCTCTCCCTCTCTAACTAACAAGAAAAGAAAATGCAAGACCCCTTCCCCATTCCTTCGTGCTTCTCCGCCGCCACCGCCACGTCTCCCGACCGCGACCCGGCGCCCGCGTTCGCCTCCAACAAGCCCGGGCAGAGCGCCGTGGCGTCCGTCTACCGCACCAAGATCGCCGGCCACAGCCGCCTCATCACCGTCACCTGGACCTGCACCAGCCTCCTCGCCCGCGCCCTTCCGCGTGTCCGTCGAGGGCGCGGACAACGCGACAAACACCTGCCAGATCGAGCTCCGCCCCTGGAATTTCTGGCGGCGGACCGGCTCCAAGAAGCTCAACGTCCAGGGAGGGCCCGTCCGCGTCTTCTGGGACCTCCGCAACGCCAAGTTCTGCGGCGAGCCCGAGCCCCGGACGGGCTACTACGTCGCGCTGGCCCACGACGCCGAGCTGGTGCTGCTCCTCGGCGACCTGAAGCCCGACGCCTGCCGGAGGACCGGCCTCCGCCCGTCCGCGATCGAGCCCGCCTTGGCGTCGAAGAAGGAGCACGTCTACGGGAGGAGGCGCTTCGCGACGCGGTCCAAGTTCGACGACAAGGGGAGGCTCCACGACATATCGATCGAGTGCTGCGGCGGCGGCGGCGGCGGCGGCGGCGGCGCGTCGACGACGACGGACCCGGAGATGGTGGTGAAGATCGACGGCAGCGTGGCCGTCCGCGTGAAGCACCTGCAGTGGAAGTTCAGGGGGAACGAGACCGTCATGGTCAGCAAGTCCAGAGTCGAAGTCTTCTGGGACGTCCACGACTGGCTCTTCGCTCCGCTGCTGGGCTCAGGCACGCGCTCTTCATATTCAAGCCTCTGCCCGCTCCGCATTCTTCCGTGCTCAGCTCTTCTTCGTCGACTCTGCCAACGTTGAGCAATAATGTTGGGGTGGGACTCTTCCTCTACGCTTGGAAGCTAGAATGATGATGGAATTTTAAATTTTTTTTTTTTTTTGGATTTTTACGTTGCAATGCCAATTGAGTACAATTAATTTTACAAAGTTTGTAACACTAATTGATTGTAAGTAATGGGATGCTCTTCTTTCTTTCTCTCTTGTTCTTGTCAAGTGTTGGTGGCAATCACATGGTGGGGCTAGGAAGTTGGCCCAGCTAGCTTAGATTGGATCATATTTATATAAAAACCATATTCTTGTGTCCAATCATTTCTGTGCGAGAATCTACTGTCACGATATCAGTGAATTAGTTGTAAACTAAGGAGACGCACGTTGCATGAATATTTTACGGTCTCTAGCTCATTTACCATTCTGATCTGCCATTTTGACCGCCGCGGGGCTCGTCCGCAGCCACGTGGTGCGTCGCATTGATCTCCCTCCAGAATGGACCTACGTTTGCATAGGAACAATGACTGATCGTCATGCAGACGCAAATCGGTCATACGGACGGTCAAATAACATTTTTTTTTTTTTAACTATTATAGCTACTAGTTTGGACTTCTACATGTTCATCATTATTTACACATTGTGGTTTAGATACACAGAGAAGTTGTAGGATTATCATTACTACTACATATGCACGTGCATTGCACGTTGCATGATTGTACGATCTCTAGCTCTTTTACAATTCGAAGCTGCCATTTTGACCGCCGCGGAAAGAACAGGCCTGCGGCCACGCGACACGTCGATATTGGCCTCCCTTCCAGGATGGGCCCACGTTAGCAAGGGTGCAATAGCTGGCCGGTCAAACTAACATTTTCCTTTACCATTATAGCTATAGCTGGTTTGGTCGGACGCGGTCATCCAATGTCAGCTTGTGTCACTGGACAGAACGTACGTACGCCTACTATATACCTACCTACCTACAACGAGATGAAGCATGTAAGGGCAAACTCGTCATTGGCCGGTCTCGGACCAAGTGCCATACGCGAGGACAGGACTGCAACAACAATCTGATTCCCTGCAAGTTAATAACTGTTGGTCCCTTGACGAACAATCGATGAAAAAAAAACACGAGTTCAGAACAATTGTAAAGACAATGTTTCTGGCAACAACACCCTAAAGAAGGTGAAGTTGTTTTACGAGAATCTAAAAAGATTATTTCGTAATATTTCTCGAAGGCAACAGAACCGTATAACTTCTAAGGAGAAGCGACGGTATTCTCGAAGGCAACCGAACCGTATTACTTCTAAAGAGAAGCGACGGTATTCTCGAAGGCAACAAGAGATGATCAAACAACAGTTGAGTCTCAGATTCTCGAAGGCAACAGAAAGGGGAGGAAGAAGAAGAACGGATCTCGTGGGGTGTAGAAACACCGGCGCTCAAAGCTATACCCGCAGTACGGATAAGCTCCCAGGAACCAGCAAGTTCAGGAGAACTTCTGGAACGCTCGTAAGTCAATATTTGAGACTTGAACGGGCTTCCTGGACTTAACAGACTCCCTCAACTCTCTTCTTGGTGCATCTTTCAAAGGAGGCCAAGGGGCTCTATTTATAGAGTGGAGTTGAGACTTCACCTCTTCTCCTATCCGATGTGGGACTAAAATACCAATACTAAAAAATAGAGTTTGATATTTTAGATCATCCCACAATCAGCATAGAAGTGTGCCAGTCCACGCCTACCCCCCGAACACTCCCGTGCATGCACGAGACATCCTGGAGTCCGTGTCCGAGTCCGAGTCCGCATCCGCACAACAAAAATTAACTTTCATCCTTGTTGGATTTAATCCTTTTTCCTTCTAGAAAATACTTCCACATGGCACAAACTTGTGCCCCACTACACCTCATGTGCACACCTCAACACAAGCAATGCATTATATTGAGATAATCACCATTTGGTGTAGCCGATGTGGGACTATCTTTTCTAGTCCAAAGGCAAAAACACCAACAATCCCCCACATATCTCAATATATGGGTTGAGCGTTCCCCACAGTGATTGTCCATCATGCATTAGGAGAGATGTCGCTACGACTTGAATCTTCCCGCATAGGTTAAATAACAGCATGATACAAGAATGGACTAAGCCTTGAATTCTGCACCATAACTGCAATTCTTCCTACTCACATAATGACATCAACTGTGCTTCTGGCTGCACATTGAAGGCCTTGTGCCAGCCTGGTTTCAGTGTATAATTTTGGGCGTCTACAAGCTTACCCTCAAGAGACGGCCTGATATCTCTTTCCATACACTATAGGTGAGTTCTTTATAAAGAGTCATGGCATGAAGCATTGCGCTTCTTTGCGGTGCTACGCCGCTATGACATGGCTTAAAGCCGAGGCTTTACCCCACCTGGGTACCTCATCGTAGTGTCATACTACTGTAGCATGAGGTCACAAGCCCCTTTGTAGTGCCAAACTATCCAGCATGAAGTCTTGCGCTTCCGTGCGGTGTTACGCCGCTATGACATGACTTGCGAAGCCGAGGCTTTACCCTACCCGGTACCTCTTCGTGGTGTCATGCCACTGTAACATGAGGACATCGTCCTCTTTGTAGTGCTGTCTACCTCTCTTTATTACGATTATCATACAGCATTAGGCTACCTGCCTATTTGCGGTGCTACTCCGCTGTGACTTAGCTTGCAAAGCCGAGGCATTATCCCTACCTGGGAACCTCATGGTGGAGTCACCCCAATGTAGCATGGAGTTTCACTCCTTGTAGTGCTGCTCTACCGTGCTTCCTGTAAAGCACACCAGGCATTCACTCTGCCTGAGAACTCATTAAGGCGTTTAAGCCATCCTTCCCACAGGATCAATTTTTCGCAGAAAATACATAGTAGACAACAGTGGTTATGGGTCCGTAACCCTTCCATGTTCCGCAGAACAAGTACCCACTGTTAACTGATATTATTCTAGTCAATGATCCTCCTTTGAACCAAAAATTAAATGTCTAGTAGATTTCTCTTTGAACCAATAACATAAAATTTTATGGTAGGATTACAATAACACAATATCAGAAAGTCTTCAAGCCCATCTTCCTTGCTGTGTCCTCGACCAGCTGACGCTTGAGACCCTTCGTGAACGGATCCGCCAGGTTTTCCTGACTCCGAACATCGATCACTTCAATGACGCCCCTTTTGATGAGATCGTTCACTGCTCTGTGCTTCAACCGCACAGTCCTCTTCTTTCCGTTGAAGAGTTCATTTGATGCCACTGCTGCTGCCGCCTGGTTGTCACAGTATATCGGAATCGTCGGTATCTGAGCCCCAACCATTGGAAGGTCATATATGAGCTCCCGAAGCCACTCTGCTTCATCTGCAGCAGCGTCCAATGCAAAGAATTCAGATTCCATGGAGGAGCGAGATAACATAGTCTGCTTCTTCGACTTCCACGATATAGCAGCTCCACCCATGGCGAACACATATCCACCTGTGGAATATTCGCTCTCCACCTCTGAACACCAGCTAGCATCACTGAAGCCTTCCACTACTGACGGATCTCCGCTGTAGTGTAGTGCATATGTCTGAGTCTTCTTGAGATATCTCATAACACGCTTCACAGCTTTCCAATGCTTTACGCCTGGATTGCTCGTAAATCGACTCAGCATTCCCACTGCAAAGGCTATGTCAGGCCTTATGGCAGTAGTAGCGTACATCAAACTTCCGATGACGCTAGCGTACTCCAACTGCCTGACGCTCTCCTTCGAATTTGGCTCCAGTTTCAGATCACTCCTGTACGGTGTATCAATAATAGGAAGATCTTGATACCCGTAGCGAGAGAGCATCTTCTCAATGTAATGAGACTGTGACAGCGCTATTCCAGTGTCTGTCCGGATGATCTTGAGCCCCAAGATTACGTCGGCATCCCCCAAGTCCTTCATACTGAACTTGGTCGAGAGGAATTTCTTTGTCTCTGTGACGCAGCTTAAATCCGTACCTAGGATTAGCATGTCGTCCACGTATAGACAAACGATTACTCCTCAGCAAACTTCGTATAGACACACTTGTCTGTTTCACTAACCCTGTAGCCATTTGACCTTATCACCTTGTCAAACTTCTCATGCCACATTTTGGGAGCTTGCTTCAAACCATACAGAGACTTCATCAACTTGCAGACTTTGTCTTCCAGACCTCTGACGACAAAACCTTCTGGTTGTTGCATGTAGATCTCTTCGGTCAGCTCGCCATTAAGGAATGCCGTTTTCACATCTATCTGATGTATCACCAGCTTGTGTATTGCTGCTAAAGCAATTAACAATCTGATAGTTGTCATCCGAGCTACTGGAGCATAAGTGTCAAAGTAGTCGATCCCCTGCTTCTGAGCAAATCCCTTGGCCACTAGCCTGGCCTTGAACTTGTCAATGGTTCCATCTGCTTTCATCTTCTTCTTGAAGATCCATTTGCATCCGATGGGTCTTGCTCCTTCTGGTAGGTCGACCAATACCCATGTGTTATTGGAGGTGATTGAGTCAATCTCGTTGTCAATCGCCTCCTTCCAGAATATAGCATCTCTGGTCTTCATCGCCTCATCATAGGTAAGCGGATCTGCTTCCACATGATAGGTGACAAAGTCATCTCCGAAGTCTTTCGGCCTCCTCGCTCGCTTAGTTGACGGATCAGCGAGTTCTGGTTCAGCTGATGTCTCCTCGACAACAGCTCCATCTTGGACTACCGGTTCGATAAAGACCTCTGTCTGCTTCGCACCCTCATTATTCTCCGGAATATCCGCGAGAACAATGTTCTTGTGCCTTGCAAACTTTTCTTCAAAATATTCAGCATCGCGAGATTCGATGATATGATTTGACTCGATATCAAGGAATCTCCGAGCATCACTCTTCTCGGCATACCCCAGGAAGATCGCCTTAGTAGTCCTTGTCCCCAGCTTCTGAATCTTCAGATCCGGGAGCTTCACATAAGCCAGGCACCCCCACACTCGAATGACATTCAGGTTGGGTCTGACTTTGAACCAGAGTTCATGAGGAGTTATGTCGGAAGTTGCATATGACACTCTGTTCAGAATGAAAGTGGCCGTTAATGCAGCTTCTCCCCAATAGCACTTTGGGAGACCCGCAGTCAACAGCATAGAGTTCATCATCTCTGTCAACGTTCTGTTCTTCCTTTCTGCTACTCCGTTGGATTGTGGAGAATACGGAGCCGTCGACTCGTTGATGATTCCATGTTCTTTGCAGAATGATGAGAATTCGTGAGACCTATATTCCCCACCTCGATCACTCCTCAGCCTCTTGAGTTGTTGTCCAGTTTGCCGTTCAGCCTCGGCCCTGAACTCCTTGAACTTCTCGAATGCTTCGTCTTTAGATTTGAGTAAATAGACGAAGGCATACTTGGAGAATTCGTCTATGAAAGTAATGAAATACTTCATCCCGGCCTTTGTAGAGAATTGTTTGAAGTCACAGATATCTGAGTGAACCAACTCCAGAAGATCTGTGCTTCGATTGACCCTGTGAAAGGGTTTCCTTGGGATCTTCGTCTGAGCACATATCTCACATTTCTCTACCTTACCCCCACACTTGGAGATAAGTCCTAGACTAGATATTTTGTTTATTCGCTTACAATGAACATGTCCTAGTCTATTATGCCACAATTCAAGAGAGTAATTCAAACTAGTGATAGCATTAACATTATTATGCTGGGTTACAACAAGCTGAATTTTGTACATTCCTTCAGTCTGAAAAGCATTTCCGAAGAAAGTACCCTTCTTGGACATCACCATTTGGCCAGCATTGATGTCCATCCTCAAGCCTGCGTTGCAGAGCAGGCTCCCAGAGATCAGGTTCTTTGCGATTGCAGGAACATGCTTCACACCTTGAAGCGTCAGAATGTTCCCCGATGTAAGCTTCAGCTCCACCGTCCCGATCCCCAGTACTTCAGCTTGTGCCTGGTTCGCCATCATGACTTTCTCGGAAGTAGGCTCATAGGAGACGAACCAGTCCTTGTCTGAACAGACATGACATGTCGCGCCAGTGTCTATCCACCAGTCCAAGTCTGCCCCCACAGTTGCAACCTGTGCTATCATGGCAACCTGATTAGTAACCAAAGAAACCTTGTTAGGCTCACCTTGCTCTTTGGGCTTGGACTTGCATTCACTTTTATAGTGACCCTTCTTGCCACAGTTGAAGCAAGTCACATGGGACTTGGACTTCTGTTGCTTGAATCCTGGACCCTTCACTTTCAGATTCAAGAAGTCCTTCTTCTTGTGGTGAGAAGCCGCCTGCTTCCCTTTGTTCTCTCTGGTGGCTTGAACCAGATTTGCCGTTGCTAGTTGCTTGGATAGGGCGTCCAACTTCTGTTGAGAGCGCATTTCGTCCTCAACATGAATCTCACTGAGGAGATTATCCAGGCTAATCTCCATCTTCTTCCTATGCATCCTTGCATAGATGTTGCTCCATCCTGGAGGAAGTTTTGCCACGATCCCTCCAACGACGAACTTGTCGACGAGGGGCATGCTATCATCCTCCAGTTTCTGGCGCAGCTTCAGGAACACTTTCACTTGGGGCAGCATGGTCTTCTCGTCTTCAAAGACCCATTTGTGGTATTTTTCAACCATGAACATCTTCGACCGGGCCTCATCGTCGTCATACAGCTTCCCTACGGACTCCCAGATCTCTTTGGCAGAAGTCTTCTTTGTGTAGGACTCGGCCAGAGAGTCTTCCATGGAATTCAGGATCAGCAGCCTGCATATGCTGTTACCCTTTTTCCACTTCGTCTGCTTGCTCGTAGCAGCGGCCAGAACAGCAGCAGATCCTGTTGCTGGAACGATTGGTTCTTCCTCATCCAACACGTGATCAACATCCACGAGTTGAAGGTTCAGAGTCACCTTTCGCTTCCGGATCTGGAAGTGTTCACCGTCGAATTTTTCCAACTTGTTAAAGCCGGTATCGACAAGCAAAGCACGAGTGTTTTCCATCGAATCGTATAGCTTTGAGATTGTTGGTCCCTTGACGAACAATCGATGAAAAAAAACACGAGTTCAGAAACAATTGTAAAGACAATGTTTCTGGCAACAACACCCTAAAGAAGGTGAAGTTGTTTTACGAGAATCTAAAAAGATTATTTCGTAATATTTCTCGAAGGCAACAGAACCGTATAACTTCTAAGGAGAAGCGACGGTATTCTCGAAGGCAACCGAACCGTATTACTTCTAAAGAGAAGCGACGGTATTCTCGAAGGTAACAAGAGATGATCAACAACAGTTGAGTCTCAGATTCTCGAAGGCAACAGAAAGAGGGAGGAAGAAGAAGAACGGATCTCGCTGGGGTGTAGAATACCGGCGCTCAAAGCTATACCCGCAGTACGGATAAGCTCCCAGGAACCAGCAAGTTCAGGAGAACTTCTGGAACGCTCGTAAGTCAATATTTGAGACTTGAACGGGCTTCCTGGACTTAACAGACTCCCTCAACTCTCTTCTTGGTGCATCTTTCAAAGGAGGCCAAGGGGCTCTATTTATAGAGTGGAGTTGAGACTTCACCTCTTCTCCTATCCGATGTGGGACTAAAATACCAATACTAAAAAATAGAGTTTGATATTTTAGATCATCCCACAATCAGCATAGAAGTGTGCCAGTCCACGCCTACCCCCCGAACACTCCCGTGCATGCACGAGACATCCTGGAGTCCGTGTCCGAGTCCGAGTCCGCATCCGCACAACAAAAATTAACTTTCATCCTTGTTGGATTTAATCCTTTTTCCTTCTAGAAAATACTTCCACATGGCACAAACTTGTGCCCCACTACACCTCATGTGCACACCTCAACACAAGCAATGCATTATATTGAGATAATCACCATTTGGTGTAGCCGATGTGGGACTATCTTTTCTAGTCCAAAGGCAAAAACACCAACAATAACCGCTCTATTGTACTATGGACCAGTTCACACACACCAGTGGACCTTCACAGTTGCTGGGAGGAACACCAATGTCTTTCGATCTCCTTTCATGACCTCACCTATGAACTGCTTGAAGCATGCCCGTTTTGAAGTTGGATTTGGTTGAGTTAGAGATTTGGATTTGAAAAATGGACAACAATTACTTTTCAAATTCAGAAACCATAATTTGTAGGCTATCCCACATTGTCATCTCCATCTCGAATTTGGAAGGAAGAGTGCTGAATTTTATTTTATTTTTTAAAATAATTTTATTGTTCTATTATATACTTAGTTAACAGTAATTGATAATTAATTAAGTAATAGCATAATTAATATTTAGAAATAGAATGTTTATTCTTAATTAATATAAATATGTTTTTAGCATATTTAATTAAGATAATAAATCAATTAATATAAATGAAATTTAAATATATATAATACTAATAGGTAATTCTAAATTTAACTAGATAATTAATTAGTATGTACTATTATATTATCATATAGTAAGAATACTTAATTAAAACATAAATGATTTATTAATATTTAAAATAGTTAATTAGTTTTTCAAGTTATAATAAAGTAATAAAATAATTTTGTTTACAATAATAGTAATTATGATTAGTAGTTAATCATACTATGGCAGCTCAAGCGGGGAACTTCTTGTTTGACTTATTGGAAGATTCTTTTTTTTTTTTTTCTTCTCTTCAACATATTTTTTTCCTGACAGGGGCTTCGCCCCACCACCCCCACGAGGGACGCTGTCTCTTCGACCCCGTTCGCTAACTAGTCAGCGGAAACCCATCATGCGGGCGCTTCGTGCTATCTTGTGGGAGCTTCACACCATATGTTGGACGATATCTCATTAGAGGTTTAAAGATTGCAGGATCGAAACATGGTCATTTTTGAATGCCAACAAGCTAGGATCTGTACCCTACACATTCAGAGGGTGAGATATGTGAGTTTGTTAACGGGTTTCTTGGACGATACAATGGTTTAGTTAGTTTCTTTATTTCATTTAACGGGTTTGTTGCAGAAGATTCTTATTTATGGATTGGGTTTTTAGAGGATTCTATAGTACTTTTCTTCAGTATTGGGCCTGTTGTTCCTTCTGAACCATAAGGACATTAATTAAATAAATAAATAAGTGACTGTGGACTTATATATGTTTTTGTATTCAGTTTCTTTCAACTAGATATTGTGAATGAGTTAGAAATGTGATGGAAAGTTATATAGTTGTTATATGTTCTTATTAGTGGATTATATATATATATATATATATATATATATATATATATATATATATATATATATATATATATATATATATATATATATATATGGGAGGCGGATCAAAAGTCCCCTTTAGAAAATCCCCTAAAAATCCTCCTCACTCTAATTCGTAATATTAATGTTAATATTAATGTTAAAATTAATTTTAATGCTAATATTAATGTTAATATTAATGTTAATGTTAATATTAATTTTTTTTATTTTTTATATTAATGTTAATGTTAATGTTAATATTAATGTTAATATTAATGTTAATATTAATTTTAATGTTAAGTTTAATGTTAATTTTAGTATTTAATGTTAATATTAACATTAATATTAACATTAACACTAATATTAACATTAATATTAACATTAAATTACGGATTAGAGTGAGCGGGATTTTTAGGAGGTTTTTTAAGGGAGACTTTTGATCCGCTTCATATATATATATATATATATATATATATATATATATATATATATATATATATATATATATATTATACGCTTGTTGATTATGGAATCATATTTGTATTGATATTGTGCAGACATACACAACGTACTACACTCGATATTGTGACGTACACACTCGTATCCAATTATTTGGGAGCATATCGTAACACAAAACTGAGACAAGTTTGTTAACGGAAGGTTAACAATCACGTTTTGAAGATCCGTATATGGTCAAATTGTAGATTTCAGCGGGACGAGTATGCTTTTGAGATATCGTCATGTTATAATATATTTAATAAATCAAAGATGGGGTTGTGAAATCCGTAATTTTTAATTAACTGATTTAGTGTCTAAATATTATTATTTTATTATTCTTACCGAGTTCAGTGAAAATATTATTATTAATTTATTGGATTTCTTGTTTTGGCCTGACCCGTCCAGGACCTTTTTCTGAACCCATGTTCGAATCCGAGCCAATCTCGATTTTCGAAATTATTATTTAAAGTATTATTTGATATATAAATATTTATAATTCTTTATAAAGAAAAGATTTTCTTTTTCCTTTCTTTTATTATTCATTTCCTCTCAATCAATTCTCTTTCTCTCTCTCACTTCTCCAACAGAAGGAAAAACCCTTCAGAAAAACCCTTCATTTCTTTCCTCCGCCAACGCTCGGCCGACCCCCTTCGGCTCCCAAACGTTCGGCGACTGCTCCTCTTCCGAAACCCCCGATCTATCCCTATTTAAATCCCATCCTCTCCTTCCTCTCCCCACACTTCATTTTTCCTCCACACCCAAACCCTCTTACCCAAATCTCAAGCCCTAGCCGTCCGGGCCAAGCACAGCCCCGTCGACGCAGCGTCTCCCGCAGTCGAACCTCTCGGCAGACTCATCTCCGCCCTTCGGCGAGTTCGTGGCCCCTGCCGCTATGCTTTCCCGAGCCACCCGCGGCCGAACCCGACCGCCGGCCTGACCCGAGCCGTCCGAGCTCCGCCCCAGAGTCAAACTCGGCCGCCGCTCAGGCCAGTACCCGCCTCCCGATGCTGACTCCCTACGCGCGCCCCGCCCAGGCCGACGACGCCGCCCCTCTGCCGCCGGCCCCGTCCGCAGCACACTGCGGGTCCCCAACCCACTGTTGCCGCCTCTCGAGCGAGCCCGACCCCCTTTCCAGCGGACCAATCCGCTGTTCCCGTACTTTTCGCGGTCCTGGATTCCGTTGTCCAACACAGCCGAACCCCGGCGAGACGTTGACCCGAGCCCGAGACGCTGTCCGTGTGTTCTTTTCTCTGATAATCACCTGAGAGCTCTAGCCGAGCAACTTCTGGTATATTTCCGTTGCCCCGTTTCCATTTTTTTCATAGTCTGTGATGAATTTGGTCCTCAATTCCGCTACGGAATTCGGTTGACGTTTCGATTTCGGGAATTCCGAAGTTCTCTTGGTATTTTTGTGCTGTGACTTTCGGATTTTATTTCGTGAGTTGATTTATGGTTCTGTGGTCAATTCGTTTTGATTTTGGACTTTCCGAAATCTTTTCGGAATTGGTTCTGTGGCTTAATTTTCTTTGAGTGTACTGTTGGTTGTGGAATTTCCGAGGAGTTTCGGTTTTTCGAAGTTCATTTCGGGTTTTCCGAGTTTCATTTCGGTTTTCCGAATTCCGGAAACGTGCTGTAGATATTATTTTCGGGTTTTGGATATTATTATTATTATTTTCTGGTTGGAAATTGGGTTTTCCTGGTTTGAGATATTATATTGGTGTTTGTGGCACATTTTTCTAGTTTTGGGTTATCCCGAAAATAGAGGAAATGCCGCCGAAATTTTTATGAAACTTTATAAATGGATTTCAAATCGATTTTCGCAAATATTTACAAATTGGATTTTGGACGACGACCGTATCAGTCCGTGGGCCCTAGCGAAATGCAAACGAAACCGGTTTTACCCGAACGTTGAGGCATTAGCTAATTTTATGACGATTGGACCAAGTCTGAGACTCTTAATAATATTTATTTTAATTTAATTAATTAATCTTATTTTATTATTAAAGTGCAGGATATTATTTAGAACTAACTAACCTTTTCTCTTATTTTAATTTATGTAAAATGGTCTGTAAAGGCATAAGCCCATCTTTTATTTATTATATGTGGTTTTGTAATATTGTAAATGTTATTTTATTTCTGGTTGGTTGATTGACATAAAACGTAAAATGATAATATAATTATTTTATAAAATTTAAATATCATTTTCTCACACTAAAATAATTAGGAAATTTCAAATTTATTGCAAATTCACGTTTTCTTATTTAAAAATATATATTAATTTTATATATAATACAAAATATAAAGTTTTACCAAGTAAATCAATAACTACGAGTTTTTCCAAATACAAAGTTAAATTGACTTTTCTTCAGATAGTAACTCACATCGATAAGCGCGCTCTAAGTAGAGTTGTAAATAACCTAAAATTTGATTAGGACAAATACTAGAGATGGTAACTAGCACACCTAGATATGGATTGAATATTGGTGCTAAGTCAGGAATTCTCAATTGTAGGGTTTCGAGGATTGTACTAGCTAGCATCATCCCGGAACCAACATCGAATCCAGTCGTAATCAAGGCATGTACATTTTGTGGTAGTTTACAATTATTTAGTAATCGTTTTATTGTAAGCTTAAACCATGATGCAACACGGAACTCTCTTTGAGAGCATTGACTGTTTAACTATTGGGTACTGGGGGAGTAGTGTAATGAGTATGACCACATCCAAAATAGTATACTGACTGTGTTAGCTTACCCCTCATACACACGGGGATAAGCCATATCGTATCAATATGATACAACTGTACAACCCAAACCGGTCATATTCATTGCCTATTCACATCACAATGTTTTAACTGCTAAAAAAAAACTGTTTATTTCAAATTGTTTAAAAGTGCATAACTCTATTATTATTTCAATTGTTGGATTATCATGAATTGTACTTTGCTCCCTCCTGACTGGAGACAACATTTTTAGGTGTTTGCGTCATCGAAGATCTGATGCCTGTTCCAGCAGAACCTGGAACCCAAGATCAGTAGAGCTGGATAGTAATTTATTTAGTAACCAATGTATCAAATGTAGTTGTTGTAATTAATAGTTGTTGTATTTCAGAAATTTTTAAATTGAATAAAAGATTTTATATTTGTTAGATTTTTATCTGCATATGTTTCACTACTGAATACAGCTTACTGCCGCCGTCTCAACAACGGTACAGACTGGACATGATCCGATTCGACCCAAGAAATTGGGACCGGGTCGTGACAGGGGTGATTTAATCTAGCTGATGATGTCAATATGTCATATTGCTACAAAAATCTGCAGGAGGGCGAAGAAACTCAACATGATCACAACGGAAGAAATGGATTGAAGATTCAACAATCAGATCTTTCGAAAAGTCCAAAATAGTGAATTTGGACAATAGGCAAAATCAGGACCTCGTACATAGTACATGGTCAGAATCTGGATGATCCAACCATACATATTCAACTCGACGGAGAAGAGTTATCTGAAAATGGAAAAGTGGCCGAACGTCATGATACGAAGATATTATTGGAATTATTCAATAATATGGGCCACACATGTAAAATTAATTGTGTTGGGCTATCTAAATAATTAAGCCAAATTAAAATGGTCTATTTGGAAATTGGCTTAAGGGTATAATTGTCATGGAATTAATGTGTAGATACCGGAGATAAATCTATTTTGATGAGGGGCCAAATTAGAAATATCAAAACATATAAATATATGTATTCATTCGGGTTATGGTCTCCAACTCATACGGCCACCAAAGAGAGGGTTTCTCTATTCTCTTCTGTATCCTAGGGGTGAGCATTAAAGGGTTTTGGACCGAAAACTGACCCGACCCGAACCGAATAAGGAAATCGGGTCGGGTCTGAATATAGTAGGTTCGGTTTCGGGTTTTAAACCCCCACAGTTCGGTTATCTAGTTCGGGTCCGGTTTTTGAGTTCGGTTTCGGTTTAAAATCGAAACCCGATTAAGCCTGTGAAATTATGAAAATACCCTTAGAAAAAGTAGCCTATATAAACCCAAAAACCCTAACCTATTCTCTCTCTTCACTCATTTCATTTCTTCACCACCGACTTCTGAGTTCTGATCAGACTGGAGGAGAGCCGCCCTGCCTTCCTCTCTCAGTCTCTCTAACTCTGAAGCCTCCCTCTCTGTTCTGTTCGCTCTCCTAGTTCTCTCTCCTCCTCTACGAGAGTCGAGATTTGCCGGAAGAGCCGCCTCTCTCTTCTTCTCGTTTTCAAATACAAACCCTAATTTTTGGGGATTTGTTATGAAACGAAGATCTGGACTCCAGATCTACAGATCTACAAAGTTGATGTTCTAGATCATCAGATCAGAACTACAGATCTACATAGTTGATGTAAGTTCTATAAATTTCTAGATCTACAGTTCTATTTTCTAGATCTACAGTTCTATAAAGTCTTATTTGTGTCAATCTTATTTTCTAACTTGAGTTCATGTTCTAGATCTACAGATCTATAAAGTTCTAATGATTTTATTTTGGTATTCTACAGATCTACAAAGTTCTCCAGATCTACAACGTTTTACAGATCTACAAAGTTCTCCAGATCCACAGATCTACACTCTAGATCTCCAGATCAACAAATTTGTAGTAAAAATCCTAACCCAATATTTCGACATATACAAATTTACGTTGTTAATAAATTTATCTATAGTAAACTAGGTTATTTTTCTTTCATTCTCATGTTGTCTACGATTCTGTTAGATATATCTATAGTAAACTATGTTAGAAAAATATTTTCATGTTATCTACTGCCATGTATGTTCTTTGTTGAAGCTTTGGCATTACGTAGAGCTCTGTAAGCTCTTCAAAACTGGACTGTAAGCTGTCCTAAAGATTTTCTTATTTAGGTATTACATTGGAGAAATCCTAACCCAAGATTTCTTAGTATTACATTGTAGATAACTTCAAAAAAATGAAGGTAAACTGTTTTATGTTATAATTGCTCCCTGTTATATTTTTAATTGCTCTATATTATAATTGTTAATTTGGTAATCTGTTTTATGTTACTGAAATCAATGATTCAGGGTAGGTGATTTTATGTTACTGGTAATCTGTTTGTATTTTACACGTTCATGCTAATATGCTAATCTACTAACAGTTGTATGATGTTTACATTCCATGCACTACCAGAATAAGTCGTTTTAGCGACGCCTAAAGACGTCGCTAAAACAATAATTTTCGTCGCTAAAAATATTTAGCGACGAAATTACCGACATTTTGTGATAGTCGCTGAAATGTAAGTCGCTAATCTTCTAAACGTCGCAATTACCGACGTTTACCGATGTATTTTTTCGTCGGTAAATTGCCGACGTCTACCGTCGTGACGTCGGTGGATTAGCGACGTATTACTACGTGTCGCTACGCATCGGTAAATTACCGACGAGTCGTCGGTGGTTTAGTGACATGTTCAAAGTCGGTAAAAGTCGATAAATCCTGGGAATTCCTAGGATGATTACCGACGTGCACCGACGTTTACCGACGTTCTCCGACATATAATGACGTCGCTAAAACGTCGGTACCCTGGATAATATCACATATTTACCGACGTTTACCGACGTAAAGGTACGTCGGTGGCCGTCGGTAAACGTCGGTAAACGTCGCTAAGTCTGCAAAAAAATAAAAAAATAAAATACAGAATGTCCATTTCTCCTTGCAGTTTAAAAAAGATAACAATTTCTCACTGTAGAATAGGATCCAAACAATCACAGAATGTCCATTTATCGCTGTACACAGGTTTCAGTCCCTATAACCACTCTACAACAATCACACAATGTCCAGTTCTCAGAATGTCCATTTCTCACTGTACACAGATTTCAGTCCCTATAACCAAGTTTACAACAATCACACAATAACTAACCAAATAACCAAATATCCAAATAACCAAGTATCCAAATAACCAATTCTACACCAAATAACAAAGTCTACAACCAAATAACCAAAGTCTACACACAACCAACAAATAGAATAGGATCCAAAAATCCAAATCTACACAACCAATAAATATCCAAGTCACAAACAAAGAATGAAACAAACACAAAGAAACAGTCCTAACTAGGACTACTAGGAATCTGGTGCAGAAGGGGCACCGCCACGACGAAGGGATAAGAATAACTCATACTCCTCAAGTGAAATCGATACCGATGAAGGCAGTGACGTCGGTGGAGTCGGTGTCGAAGAAGAAGGCGCACTACCAAAATACATGGATTTACCGACGGCCTTATCCGTCGGTAGTCCGTCGCCAAAAATAAATACCGACGGATTACCGACGGATATTTTGGTAAAACAGCCGTCGGGAATAACCTCGTCGCTAAAACATATCCGTCGCTACTCCGTCGCTCAGCAACGACTTAGCGACGGAATACCGTCGGCGCATTTAAATATATATAGCGACGGATTACCGACTAGCTTTCGTCAAAACATGTATCAGGATATAGGGTTAGCGACGGAAAACTCCGTCGCTAAAGAGTCGGCAAAACCGTATCAGTGATTTTCTGATACGCACTATCCGTCGCTAATCCGTCGTAAATTTGTCGGTAAAAGCACCGTCGTAAATTTGTCGGTAAAAGCGTATCAGAGATTTTCCCATACGGCAGGTCGTCGTTATGCCGTCGCTAATCCGCCGAGGTGTACGACGGATTAGCGTCGTATTAGCGACAAAACATCCGTCGCTAACTGCAAAATTTATGGACGTCAAACAGAACCAGGTCGACGGACATTCCGTCGCTAAACCGTCGCTCAATGTAAAATTCTCCAGGTAGCGACGGATATTACGTCGCCAATCCGTCGATACATTAAATTCCTACAGTTAGCGACGGATAGTCCGTCGGGACTTTGTCGCCAGTCCGCCGTAAGTTAGTCGCCAATCCGTCGCGAAAGCTAAAATTTATGGACATCAAACAGCATCAGGTCGACGGATCGTCCGTCGCCAATCCGTCGCTTTATTGAAATGCTCCAGGTAGCGACGGATTTTACGTCGCCACTCCGTCGCTAACCTCAGTTTCTCCAGTTAGCGACGGATAGTCCGTCGGGACTTTGTCGCCAGTCCGCCGTAAGTTAGTCGCCAATCCGTCGCGAAAGCTAAAATTTATGGATATCAAACAGCATCAGGTCGACGGATCGTCCGTCGCCAATCCGTCGCTTTATTGAAATACTCCAGGTAGCGACGGATTTTACGTCGCCACTCCGTCGCTAGCCTCAGTTTCTCCAGTTAGCGACGGACAGTCCGTCGCTGAGTGGTCGCCAGTCCGTCGCTAACTTCTAATTTTTGAAAAAAAATACTGCAAACAGACTCTTTCCTGTTTATACAACACATCCAACACAATATCAAACATGCAAAATATCCATATACAACACCATATATCCATATCCAACAAGAATATCCAACGTATCCAATATCCAACACCATATATCCATATACAAAATATCCATATCCGACACCAATATCCAACGTATCCAATATCCAACAAAATATTACCAACACAATATATCCAATATCCAACATTAAATTATCCAAACATAAAAAAAATATCCGAACATACAATGTATCCAAATGTCTACAAAATCAACAACATAAACAAAATCAAACCCCGTCCGTCGGATCGTCTCGTGCTCGTGCCGCCGCATCCGCTTTGCGTATGTACTCCTCCACCGTGTGTGCCGGCACTTGGGACAAGACATGGTCTGGAAGCGCGCGTAGCTGCTCTGGCGACAACATATCAAGGAGCGTCAAGATGGTGTTATCCGATACGATGCGGGCGTCCGCAGAGCGGTTAAACGAAAGCCGTCCGGGGGAAGAAGGACCAGGTCGATCCGAAGCACCGGCAGCAGCAGTAGACGGACCGAGAGCACCACCAGATGAACCGGGAGCACCAGCAGACGGCCCGGGAGCAGACGGACCGGGAGCAGACGGACCGGGAGCAGACGGATAGCGCCCCAACACTATCGCCCACAAATCTGACACCGCGGAGGTCAGAGTCGCAAGCTGCGCCCTCACATCGTCAACCGGGGGCGCTGGGGGAGGCGGAGGCGGTGGATATCTCGGGGACGGCTGCAACGAGGGCGCCATGGAACCTAAGCCGTAGACGCGCCCTTTCCTAACGCCGCCGACGGATTCTACGAACACGTCGTCGTAGCGAGCGGCCATAGAAGAGTGCGTCTGGGTGGGCGTCGTTTCGCCGACATTCTCGGAAGGGGGCTCGATCTCAAGCCGACTAAGTGCCTCACGATACGCAGCCTATCCAATGAATGTGTTTATACTATAAGTTTTCCTAAGTTATAATCTAAATCCTATGTTTCCCTAAGTTATAGTCTGAATCCTAAGTTTATCTAATTAACTTAACAATAATTATATTTCTAACATAAATCTCATAAACGTAAGTACTTACATCAGTCTCCTCGGCCCTCGCGTCGACGAAGCTCCCGTCCTTCCGCCTCTTGTGCGTATGCACGAATACATCGTGAGCGGTGACCGTCTCCGCCTCTTTTCCCTGCTTCACCGCCCGTTGGGCCTGCATACGTAGAATTTAATTAACTTCGTATATTAACAGTACGAAATTAAATAATAGAATAAATTTGAATTTGCGCTATCTCACCAAATCTGCACGCATCGATGCGTGGGGCCTTGATCCCCCCGTATGCAGACCCGCGGCCTGTCGATTAGCCTTAGCTTTCTCCGATTTCAGCTTGAACTGCGGAGTATCCATCTTCTCCAACATCTGCTCATAGTACTCCGCCCGGATCCAGTCCTTCCTCGTATGCGCCGTACGAAGGTCGTACACCGCATCCCGTATCTTCTTCCCGGCGGCAGCTTTGTAGGTCCTACGAATCGCCTCCTCGCGATGGGGGGGCCACCAGAACGTCCTCTGACATACAAATTCAAATATCACATAATAAAAAATTTAATGATTTAAAGAATAATTAATAATTCACCGACGGATTTATACCCTCATCTCGTCGAGCCAGACGTACTTTATGTCCTGAGGCACCTCAGAAAAATTGAGGTAGGGGCCATGGTAGTTATCCCGGATAATGCGCCCTAGAATCCGGGCAGCATCCCACGGGAAAAACCTATAAAGAAGCAACGACTGGATTATTAACTTGAATAAATGAAACAAATTTAATAAATTAACTTAAATTTACTTACGATTCACCAGCGGGCCATAGCTCTCGTCGGAACTCGCCCACCAGCCTCTCTGGTGGCGTCGGGGGATCCGCGGGTCCGCGCACGTACTCCCCGGTAACAGGATGAAACTGAATCCCGGGGTACTCCGAGGCCCACCCTGCAGTAACTGCTGGGCCCCCTGCTGTATCTACTGCTGCATCCGCTGGTACATCCGGTGGCGGAACGGATCCGCTAGCGGATGGAGTCACAGGCCTCGACGACGATGTCGTTGGCACCGAGGAAGAATGACGACGGGAAGAGCCTGTGTCCGGGCTCTCCAAGTCGGGATCGGAGGTCACATCCGGGGAATGCGGCTGGCGACCACGACCGCTACCACCACGCCCACGCCCACGCCCACGACCACCACCACCACCGCCGCCGCCGCCATCGACACGACCACGGCCAGCACCACCAGTACGGGTGCTCGCAACCTTGCCCTGTAAATAGAACACATAAACAAAATACCGACAACATAGATTTATAAATGAATATAAAACTAAACATATCCATACCAGCAGCAGGGCGATGAGTGCCGCCCAGACGAGTAGGCCTAGGAGTGCCATCTGCAAAAAGAAACTCATACAATAATACGCAAATATCCCAAACTGAAATAAATATTACAATCAGAAGTGAAGTACGAATAAAAGCTAGATACACAAAATCTGATAAAATCACGCACCAATACAACAAAGTACAATTCTTGTAACTTTTGATGAAAGGGCATCTTGTGTTCCACTAGACTTGTAATTGTAAATCCAAATGTAATAGGGTAATTTAGGATTCGAGACTAGATATTGGGTGCTTCAAGATACAACTGAAATATAGCGATATTTAATCATCGTCATCGTCCTCTTCCTCGGCCTCGGCCTCATCATCATCATCATCCTCATCGTCGAATTCATCTGTATCCTCATCCTCATCCTCATAAAGTTCTTCTTCTTCTTCTTCTTCTTCTTCTTCTTCTTCTTCTTCTTCAGTCTCAATACTTGGGACAAGACGCCTCTTTCTCCCCTGGTTGACATCTAAGTCTTGTATATCAACCTCTTCCTCCCCTCTATTTTTATCAGCAAGAGGTATATCAACCTCTAATTCAACATCCATGTCACAAGACTGTTGTCCCAAGTATTAGGGCTTTTCGATCTGGTCCTCTTGGTATGCTGGGTCTCCAACGTTGAATGTATTTCTAGATTTAATCTTGCATACTGTCCACCAGTCAAAGCGATCTCTACGACGCCTTGGGTAGCTTGTATAGTAGACTTGAACAGCCTGACTTGCTATCGCAAACGTGTCGGACCCTCTATACCTCCTGCGATGATTTATATCGACGAATCCAAATTGTTTATCGATTCTCCAACCGATATTTGGTGTCGTATCGAACCACTCACATTTGAACATAACAATATGCATATCAAATGGGGCACTATATTGTAATTCTACAATATCCCGAAGCACTCCATAATAGTCAAAGTCCGGCTCGTCGTCATAGATTGTGCCTCTTATGCAAACACCAGAATCCTTCGTACTGAAGCCGTCATTGATAAATTCAGCATTTATAGGATGTTGAGTTGTCTTAAACTTGAAGCCATTAACGACATAGCCGGGCCAAGTCTTTGCATGCTTCTTCGGTTCCAATGACAAATAACGAATGCTCTCATTTGTGAGTGTACTTGGTTCAGCTAATAAAACCTGTAAACTTTAAATGTTTTAGTTGCATATATATATTTAAATGGTAGCCGCATAACATATTATCTCAGTTACTTACGTAATCTCGAAACCATGACGGAAAGGTAAAATTAACCTCTCTTTGAAGTCCCTCATCGGTAATATCGGGTGTCCTTATTTTGACTTCATCTCTAAATACACTGTTAGAGAGAATAAAAATTAGTGTAGTCACTTACCTCACCAAATTAGAGATTATAACGAGGTGTAGTCACTTACTTCTCCAAATCTCTCACTTCTTGTATGTCACAATTTAATAAGACATATCGGTGAGCGGCATCATACTCATCGTCACTCAACCACCGTTTCTTACTAGCCCCAATAGGCTTGCCCCTTAAATTGAATATACCTCCTTCCTCAAAGTCTTCGTCATTCCTTTGAGGTCTATTTCGATTTGTCTCAACATGAGTATCGAAATAAATGGAGCAAAAGTTTGACACCTCCTCGATAAGATATGCTTCGCATATCGAAGCCTCTATATGAGCCTTGTTGCCAACTTTCTTCTTTAGATGATGTAGATACCTAGAGAGACAAATTATCTTGAGAATTAACAATGAATTGTAAAATCTACTTAAATTATATCGATTTTTATTTACCTTTCAAAGGGGTACATCCATCGATAATGAACAGATGCACCGACACGGGCTTCGTATGCTAGATGAATCGGTATATGCTCCATACTGTCGAAGAAACCCGGTGGAAATATTTTCTCTAACTTGCAAATTGTTAAGACAATCTTCTCCTCAAGTTGTATCATATGTTGCACCGTGAGCTTAGTTGAACAGATATCCCTGAAGAATGTAGACAGCTCGGCCAACGGAACCCATACAGCAGAAGGCAACAACTCTCTCAACGCAATGGGCAGTAATCTTTCCATAAACATGTGGCAGTCGTGACTCTTCATTCCTGTTAGCTTGCGTTCATTGAGATCAACGTATCTAGATAAATTCGACACATAGCCGTCGGAAAATCTTAAAGTAGATATCCACTTGCAGATTATTAATCTATCTTTCTTGCTCAATGCATATGGCGCTATCGGCTTAGTTACTTGTCAACCAGCTTCCCTTTGTATCAAGTTTAGATTATGACGTTTGCATATCTCGGCCATGTCTTGTCTTGCTTTTGGATTGTCCTTCGTCTTTTCTTTAATATCCATAACGGTATTGAAGACATTATCGAACACATTCTTTTCGATATGCATGACATCAAGATTATGCCTAATAAGATTATCTTTCCAATAAGGCAAGTCCCAGAAGATACTCCGTTTGGTCCAGTTATGGCTTTGTCCGAACCCCTCGACACGATTGTTTGATGGATCTTCCATTGCGGTGGGCAATTCCTTTACATCTTCCAATCAGACTTTATGTTCAACAATCGCATCGTCACTGACAGTGCGGAATGAGTCTCACAACCAGGATATAGAGGAGTATCTGCGTCCTTAAACATATCATAGAACTCCTTTGCCTTGGGATTAGGATCCTCCGGATCAAAATTAGGCCCTGCCGCAGCATACACCATATCTCGTGCAAGGTTCTGCATGTCTCCATAATCCACAGAGCATCCGTCGTCTTCGAGGACATCCGTTGCAGCATTATCATCAAAAGCATAAGTACCAGCTTCTGCAGCCTGTCTTTCTGAATATAATTCACCTTGCGATGACCACAGGCCGTAATCACGTACGAAACCCTTACGGGTCAAATGATCTCTCACAGTCATCACTTCTTCGAAACGTCTATTGTGACAATTAACATATGGACACTTGATTTTGTTATCGTCCATGTACTGAGTTTTGCTCATGGCATACTTAAGAAATACTTCCACACCTGCCTGAAAATCGTCACTCACACCAATTCTGCTCTCGTGTTGTCGTTTGTACATCCATGTACGATCAACAAAGTAACGATTCATGCTCGATTTGATGTGAATATCTGTATCGTAAGACAAACTAAACATAAGAATTAATAGCCCGATACCGATACTCATATCGTAAGAAAAACTAAACTTGTGGATAACATGCTAGGCCTACGACGAGGCTACTTAGTATCACAATCTAACATAATTAGTATATAATCATGTAACTGGTGGATCCGCTAGCTAGTAAGCCGGATGTACTTAATATCAGAGAGTATCAGATTAGTATCAGTATATAGGTTAGGTAGACCGTATCAAACGCATATCGGAATAGTAGGCCGAATAGGAGGCCGAGATAGTCGAATGAGAAGAAGGGAAGAAAGGAGAAGCAGATGGGTCCAGAGCCATGGTGGAGGAGGAGAAGTAACATGAGAGCAGTTTCTGCCGTAACATCTCCTGGCTCTGCTGGCAACTGAAGTCCAGATGCTACAAAGGACGATCCTTCGCTGAAATCGACTACAACACCCATCAGTTCAAGTTCATTCCTATATGAGTATATTCCAATGCCATAGAGGAAGGTCAACAAACTGATGGCTTCTATGGCATTGGAATCTACTCATATAGGAATGAACTTGAACTGATAGGTGTTGTAGTCGATTTCAGCGAAGGATCGTCCTTTGTAGCATCTGGACTTCAGTTGCCAGCAGAGCCAGGAGATGTTACGGCGGAAACTGCTCTCATGTTACTTCTCCTCCTCCACCATGGCTCTGGACCCATCTGCTCCTCCCTTCTTCCCTTCTTCTCATTCGACTATCTCGGCCTCCTATTCGGCCTACTATTCCGATACCGATACTTTGAACCTTGATCTTAACCCAAACCTATATACTGATCGATACTAATCCGCTACGCCCGATACTAAGTATATACGGTCGATACTGATAGCGATAGTCCGATACCGATAGCGATAGTCCGATACCGATAGTTCGATCGATACCGATAGTTCGATACCGATAGCGATAGTCCGATACCGATAGCGATAGTTCGATACCGATAGCGATAGTCCGATACAGATACACATGGACCTACATATCTATATATCACTAGTAGCCATACTCCTCTACATACTACTCTACACTAGGATCTAGTAACCATATACTACTCTACACACTAGCTACGTAGTCATACTCTAAAATAAGGTAAACTAATTTACCCACACATTAAAACCAACCCAATCAAATCTTAGGCAAACTATTCATATAATATCAATCGAAATACAAATAGGTCAACTAGGCTAGTTCTAGGTCAAATTAGGAGTCCAAGTCAACTCTGTCAAAACTAACCTTAATTAGGCTAAACTTCTACCTTAGCTAATCAAATATATATACTAGACTTCACGACGTGTGTCTGTGTATATATATATATATATATATTATTAATAAATTACTTAAAATTATGCCTATATATATATATATATATATATATATATATATATATATGTCTGTGTGTGTGTGTATCCGTGTGTCTGTGTCCGTGTGTGTCCGTGTGTGTGTGTGTGTGTCTGTGTGTGTGTGTGTGTGTCTGTGTGTCCGTGTGTGTGTGTGTGTCCGTGTGTGTGTGTGTGTCCGTGTGTGTGTGTGTCTGTGGGAGAGGAGGAGGAGGACTCCTGCGCGGGGACTCCAGAGTCCCTCCTACGCCCCCCTGCCCCGACCCCCCCAACCCCTGCCCGACCCCCTCTCCCACCCCCCTGCCCCCCCTGCCCCGACCCCCCCCCAACCCCCCCAACCCCTGCCCGACCCCCTCTTCCACCCCCTGCCCCCCCTGCCCCGACCCCCCCAACCCCTGCCCGACCCTCCCCCAACCCCTGCCCGACCCCCTCTCCCACCCCCCTGCCCAGACCATCCCTCCACCCCTGCCCGACCCCCTCCCCGACCCCCCCTGCCCCCTCTCCCACCCCACCCTTGCCCCGACCACCCCACCCCCTACCCGAACCCCCCCTGCCCAGACCACCCCCCCACCCCTGCCCGACCCCCTCCCCGACCCCCCTGCCCCCGACCACCCCACTCCACCCTTGCCTCGACCACCCCACCCCGTACCCGAAACCCCCCTGCCCCACACCCTCTCCGACCACTACGACAGCCCCCTAACCCCCCAAATCGTAAAAGAGAGAGAGAGAGAGAGGGAGATAGAGAGAGAGAGAGAGGGGGGGAGAGAGAGCATACCTTAGAGAGAGAGAGGGAGATCGCCGGTCGGAGAGAGAGAGATCGTCGGAGAGAGGGAGTGGGAAGAGAGAGAGTGTTTTGGGGAGGAATAAAAATTTCCCCCCCGTCGGTTCAATTTAAGTTAGGGTACAGAAATTAGCGACGGAGTAGCGACGGATTATTCCGTCGCTAAGTCGTTAGTAAATCTCGCGCCAGAGTAGCGACGATTATTCCGTCGCTAAGTCGTCAGTAAATCTCGCGCCAATATTTTAGGCTTTTGCCGCCAAAATATGCGACGTTCTAGCGACGGATATAAAACCGTCGCTACTTGGCCGACGACCTATCGACGGCGTAGCGACGGATATGGACATAAAAAAATAAAAAAAATTGTCCACTGCTTTCCGTCGGTATTCCGTCACAAATCCGTCGGTGATCCGACGGTAATAGCGACGGAAAATTTCCGTCGCTAAATGGCCGTCGCTAAAATACTGTAATTTGGTAGTGGCGATGGAGGCGGCAGAGTCGACGACGATGAAGGCGCACCCGGAAGACCAGCACGCTCCAACGCTGTAAGTCGCTGGTGGTATGCATCCATGATAGATAACATTCTATCACTGCTTTGGACCATCGACTCCTGCGCCAATCTCATCCTCTCGGCCAAGGTCACCTGTCCTGTCTGCAGCTCCGTCACCGTGTGCTCTAACCCTCCAACGGTGCGCTCTGTCCTCTCAGTCGTCTCCCTGAGGTCCATAATACCGCGGTCGAGCGCATCCAATCGTGCTAGCAGCGTAGGATCCTCCGTAGGGTGCTGAGACTGCTCCTCGATCCGTCGTAGCAGGTCGTCACAGAGAGACTCCATCATCTGGTGGATCCGGGCAGACTCCTGGGACGACTGTGGACCATGCACACTAGCAGGAGATGTCCTAGAGGACTAGGTCGCAACTAGGGCGCCATAGGATCCCGTACCGTAGTACGTACCCCTACGGAGTCCACCAGCGGCGGTAATCCACAGCTCGTCCTCCGACAGAGCTTGAGTGGGCTGCGAGGAAGTACCGGCCTCTCCTGCATCAGGTGCACTAGCAGCCGCCCGTTCCCGCAGCCTCTGATACTCGGCCTAGAAAGTAATTATTACTAACTTCTAATTTCTAATTAATGTACTTATTATTACTAATTTCTAATTAATGTACTTATTATTTCTAATTTCTAATTAATGTACTTATTATTACTAACTACATGAATATTTATTTGTATCATATTTACTAAGTTATATTAAAATTGACACGAAGTATTAAATTAAGATAACGTATTGTAATACCTACATAAGTCTGCTCGGCCCTCTCGTCAATAAGGTCACCGCCGCGACGATGGGTTGCCAGGAAGACGGTCACCATGTCGACGTTATCGACCTTCCTTACCTGTAATTAAATATATTATCTTAGTAATAATTTATCGGATTTGTATTAAAATAATATTTCTAAAAGAGGAAGACATACCAGATGACGAAAATGTTCCGTCATCGGAATCGACCCACCGCATCACTTCGAGGCATGTTGCCTAGCCGCCTTGGCCTTCTCCGACTTCTTCTTGTACCTTGGCTCCTCGAATCGAGCCTTTATCGCATTCCATTGATCAGGGGTGATCCAACCTTGGATCGGCTTTCCGGCACGATCACGATCCTTCTGATCATTGATGGAGTCGCGGATCAGCTCGGCAGCGACGGCAGGAAACATCCCCTCGATAAGCTCGGCCCGGTGTGGTGGATAGAAAAACATATCCTAGAAGAGCGCAAACCAAATATTTATCAGTTATATATAATATACAAAAATTATATGATTCATGTTAAAAGCAAAATATATTTTTACCTTGAAGCGCACAAACCAGAAGGCCTTCCTCTCGTCCGGAGCCTCAGAGTAGTTAATCCAAGCACCACCATAATTATGCCTCAGCATGTGCCCTAGACGTCTCTGTACCTCTGGAGGACGATATCTATACAAACATATTATATTCATGAAAAAAGTTAAATTATGATAAAAACAGAAAGAAAAAAAATTATAAACCAAAACACCTACTTTGTACCGTCGGCCCAGATCTCCGTCCTCCTCTCCTCCGGAGGTGCGCACGCATCATCTGCATGATGCTGGTCGGCCGTCGGCGCCACCGCCTCGGCCGTCGCCGCAGCCATCTGCTCATCCATCTCCATCGTCGTATCAACAGCAGGAACGCTAGACGGGCGAGCACTCTCAACAGGCCTGGAACTACTCGTCCCAGGAGATATGCCACGTGACATCGTCCCACCAGGCCCACCTACTATTCGATATGGAGGAGTAATCGGCGACGAGGATCCTGAGCCGGTACCAGAATGAGGTACCGAAGGAAAACTCCGTCCTCTAGCAGTACCTATAGGAAGTACCGGAGGAGAGTGACCTCGTTGTCCCCTTCGGAACGCTCCGCGACGACCTGCCATACCTGATAACAGCATATGATAATACAACAAATAATAAAGACTAGAAATATGAAAGTAAAACAAATAATAGAGACTAGAAATATGAAAGTACAACAAATAATAGAGACTAAAAATATGAAAGTACAACAAAGACAAGATAATAACCAAGACAACATATGATGATACATTCTACAATAAACATCTAAGTCCAGATAATATATTCTAGAAGAAACATCTAAGTTCAGATAAGTATATCTCTCTCAATCATCTTCAGAATAATCATCTTGTTCGTCTTCCTCGACCTCATCTTCCTCTTCCTCCTCATCTTCACTTTCATCTTCGCCTTCGTCGGCTTCGTCTTCCTCTTCGGATAATTCTACATCTTCTACATTATGTGTCGTATAATGCGTAACTTCCGGAGAGTCCACATCGACAATATTGGTTACAAGAGGTAGCTCGTCCTCCTGGTAAGCTTTTTCGTCAACATCAAAAGTATCTCTTGCTTTAGTCTTGCATACTGCCCACCAGTCAGACTTTGTTGCTCCCCGTCTCGGATAAGCTGTGAAGTACACGAGCTGAGCCTGAGTTGTTAGGACAAACGGTTCGTAGACTTGATATCTACGCTTGTAGTTTATATCCAGAAGACCATGCTTGTCAATTTTCCAACCTTGATTTTCAATCGGATCGAACCATTCATACTTGAACAACACGATCTTTGCAGGTTCTCTGCCATTATTATATGACAACTCCACAATCTCTCGCAAGATGCCAAAGAAATCATTTCCTGGATCGACGTCATTGTAGTTCGAAGACTTGATACACAAACAACTATTTTTCGTGGAATCAAGATCCAGAAAGCTGTCTCTGATCGAAGCATTTGTCGACTTGAACCGAAAGCCATTGACACAGTAACTTGGCCATATTTCAACAAAAGTAATTGGTCCCTTGGCAAGAGTTCTAATTAATTCAATCTTGGGTGAAATTAGACGATCGACCTGAATATCAAAGAAGCGATAATAAGTTATTTATTGCGCAGTTGCATTAGAAGAGGCCAGTAATTACCGAGCTACTTACATATTCGCTCAACCAAGAAGGAAAATGACGTCTCATTTCTTGTTCTAATGCTTCGTCTGTTAGGTAGGGTCTAACCAGCCCCAACTCATCATTATATGTGCTGAAAAATAACGAAGCAACCGCCGATTAGTACAATAATATTAGCTTATACTATTACATTGAGATGACGTAAACTCATCATCCTGAGTTACTTACCCCTCTAGCTTCTCCACTTCATCCTCGTCGTAATTGAGTAATACATACAACTGAGCAGCCCTTAGCTCTTCGTCATTCAAATATCTCTTCTTCATTTTCCCCGAAGGCTTTCCGGACGTATTGAATACTTTCAGTATTCCATCATTAAATTCTTCATATCCTTCGTCGTTTCTCGGAGCCCTCGTTCTATTCGTAGCAACATGAGGTTTGAAATAGGAGGAGCAGAAATTTGTAATCTCCTCGAGAATATAGGCTTCACAAATAGAACCCTCGACCCGAGCCTTATTTTTTACCTTTTTTTAGGTGATTCAAATGTCGCTCGAACGGGTACATCCATCGATATTCGACGGGTCCACCAACACGTGCCTCGTAGGAAAGATGAATCGGCAAATGCTCCATAGAGTCAAAGAATCCGGGAGGAAAAACCCTCTCTAGCTTGCACAGTGTTACCACAATGTCCTTCTCTTACTTTTCTAGACGTTCAACGAGCAATTTCTTAGAACAAAGGTCCCTGAAGAATATGCTAAGCTCCGTCAATGGATCCCAAACTGCCTGCGGTAAGAATTCTCGAAATACAATCGGAATTAACCGCTCCATGAATACGTGACAATCATGGCTCTTCATACCTGTCAGTTTGTTCTCCTTGAGGTCGACGCATCTTCTCAAGTTCGAAACATACCCATCTGGAAATTTCAGACCTTGAATCCACCTACAAAGTCTCACTTTATCCTCCTTCTCCAGTGAGAAAATTACCTTAGGCTGCTTCAACTTTCCATTCCCGTCCTCTATCAAATGCAAAGCAGGACGTCTACATATTTCTTCCAAGTCCAATCTGTAACTCCACTTTTTCTATTTTAATGGAATTTAAATTTTTAATAATAATACTTCAATTTTCCTATAAATATATGCTTTATGAATATTTTGGAGGAAATTTAATTATAGCAGGATTTTCAAATTTTAGAAAAAAATTTGTTATAACTACCAATTGGTGGTCCCATCCTTTATAACTGTTTTCTTAGAGTTTATGTAATATGTATAAAAGGGGAGGGTTTAAGTGCTAAGAATCTGTAGTGGAGGGATTTCTTTGAAAAATCATTTTTCTTATATATTGCTGTTGAGGAGAGAGAAATCCCCAGATCTGTTCTTTTTCCTCCCCAAATTTCCGATGAAGCTCAACCCTAATTTTCCTCCGGCTATGGCCATGGCGAGGCCGGCGACCACTTCACCAAGCGGCGACTAGGTCGAAGCTTGTCGACGACGGCAGCTAGCCATCCCTCACCAGTGGTGGTCAGATCCACTTCCGGCGGAGGTGCACGCGATTTCAGCGGCTGGATTTCACCACCGTCGACGAGCGAAGCCTTCCATTCCCCGACGATGACGGCAAGATCTCCTCCTCCAGCGACTTGGTGCAATTTCCTCGGCAATTTCTTCTCTCGTGGCGGCGATGACTCGACGGTGGACACCGCTTCACGAATTCACGGTAAAGCCATCCTTCCGGCAACGACAGTGAGATGGTGGCGACGACAACGAAGGATCCTTCCCGGCGTCAAGAGCAATGATGGGCGAACTCCTCTCGACAAGCAGCAGATCGGGAACCAGATCTCAGCGCGTTCAGAGCTGAGCCCTCCACCATCGCGGTCATGTCGACTTCTCTCGACATCAACTCTCCTTTCTCATTGACGCTACCCACGGTAATCTCGTCGTGCAAATTAATGCGGCGATCGGGATATGATGCAACGTCGATCAGTCCAATCCTCCTCCATTGATCTGCGACGATTAATGACAGCAATTGACGGCTGTTTTGAACATCAATAAGCTCAAGAACTACAGATCAAGGCTCGGTTCTTGATATTGGTAAGGTCCATTCAAAATAAACGTGCTCCCTTTATTTTACTCCATTAATTCTTTGATTTATGAAATCGAGTTGTCTCTGTTAATTCTCTCAGGTTCGAATTTTATACTAAATATTCTGTTTTGATCCGCACATCAACTGTTTGTGGAAACAACTGTTTAGAAGGGTTGGATCGAATTGGACACGAGGAAGAGCTGTGTCCGGAATTTCGAAGTTGCGATTCCACTCCTTGTATACAGGTATTGCTTTGTCCTTTTAAAATATTGCTTGTAAATTTCCTAGTTAGTTTTAATAGAGATTTGGACGGGAATGTGTTCGAGTTACAGGGTGTGATAGGTCTGTGCCGAGATTTGGGTCGTGTCCAACTTAGTTCATGATCGATTCTGGCTGGTATGGTCGTAGTATTGATTGGCAACAGATCGGATTTGTCGGGATGAAGGATATCAGGAATTAGCAACTTAGTCGTATAGTCATTGTGCATGACCAGTTGTGTGGTATGTGTCCTGTGGCTCTCGACCGTATCCCTGGAAGGTGGTGCGGGGCTACCAATGGCAGACTCTTTGAGAGTGTGATACGGGTGCGTGTCCAGTTCATGATTGAACATTGGTCAAGTGTCCATCATGGCCTCTACTGGTGTCCAACATAGAGAAGTCGGGTGCACTATTTTAAGCTGGTTTAGCTTTGATTCATGTGATGGATTGACAAAAGTAGCAGTTGGCGGGCTTGGAAAAAATTTGATTTGGTTAAACTGATTTTATATTTTTATGTATAAATTTCTGTATAAATTCCTTGTGTACTTTGGGGATTTTGATTGTATTATGTTCTGATTTTTTTTCTTCTAAATTCTGAGTTTAGCAGTTTCCTATAATCTTGAGTAATGCAGCCATGAGTTTCGAATGGGTGTTGGAGTGAATTGGTATATTTGGTGTGATGGGTTTAAATGACAGGTTCATATGTTTTTACTATTTCTAGTACTGGCAAGGAGGAAATCTTTAGGTTTGATTGAATCTGAGTTAGGCGTCTCAGTGGGAAGCATTAGTTCAATGATATGAAACATTTGGTAGAGCTGTAACTTCAGTTGTACATTCTACTGAACATTGCTTCTGAGCTCTAGCTCCATTTTTTCTTAATCTGTGTACTTGGATGGAGCCTGCAGTTTATAACTTGTTGGGTTTGGCCAATTGTTGGGCTCAAGTTGGCCTAGTTTAAGTATTACTCTGAATATTCAAATTGGTAACGTAAGAGTTAATGCGGTTTTCTATCTTGGGCTGAACCTATGGTAAGATAGGCTCTAAAATGTGGTCGAGATAATATTGTTACTTAATATTTGTATTATTCTTTTATTATTTACTAAGAAATGTTAACTATCTTATAGTATTTCTAGGTAAAAGATATTTTGCTAAGAAATGTTTAGTACTAGAGTGTTTGGTCAAATAATTATGTAGTTGTGGACCCTTATATAGTGTGTATTAAGTTAGTTAACAATGTATATAGGATTTAAGCATTGACATATCTAGAGACTATGGAATTGTGGTTAACCAACTTGTAAATCATTTAAAAACAGGAGGATATCCAGTGTTACTACCTACCCTTGATCACCCTGAGCAAGGCAAGTATACTCCTCGGATTTGTTCATTTTTCATGTCTTTAATTTTCATTCTTATATCTCCTTGATGACACGATATATCACGATATTGTCTGGTTTCATGTTCCATGTATCATTTACGTCTGGGAGGGGAAATACTATAGATATGTGATCAAACCCTGTTACTACTCATGTGAATAGCTTGGGTCCCGTACCGTGCACGCGGGGCCAAAGCCGTACTATTTCAGGTTCATTGTATCTACCCAAGCCGATCACAATCTAGATGTATTTCAAATATTGCACATGTCAGGATTCAGTTGTATTTCAGGATTTCATGGTTGTATTTCATGTTCAGGTTGTATTTCATGATTCAGGTTGTACTTCATGTTCAGGCCGTATTTCATGTTCAGGACTCTTACCATGTTTCCTGTTTTACTTTCAGTATTTCCTGTTCAGTTCATGTCTTGTTCTCATTTCCAGTACTTTACATTTATTCATGTTTTTTCGATTCATACCATGATGTACATGTTTATTTCTTTGGATATACTTAGCTCTGCTCCTGACTAGGATATGTTGCAGGTGCTTGCAGGATATTGTTCTACTCTATGGGCCAAAGCCCAGGATATTAGCTGAGCAGGATGAGACTTAGCTTGAGGCTTCAGGTTTAGACTATTTAGTTTTACTCCTAGATATTGTACATTTCATTCCTGATGATTTATGGATTTGTGGATTATGGTGATCATTCTGGGTACGTTATATTAGATGCTGTGATTGTTTATATTCATGTTTATCTGGTTAGACTTCCCTAGAGATTGGTACAGCTTACTTCATCGTGTCTAACGATGAAGGCTGGGCGTGTCCGACTCGTGTCCGATTATTCGGGAGTGGGTCGTGACATATTTTTAGTGGTGGCCCATGCAGGTCTATCCTAATGGTACCTAGGTCTTAGCGTACTATTGGAGGACTTGATTAACTAGGGAAACTTGATCACAACATAGGAAAAATCGGAAATAAGGGTATATCCGGTATATCAGGTATATTGATATTCTATAAACACTTGTTGTATTTAGGTCTAGGTTATTTTAATAGTTTTCTGTTTTTCAGATAGTCCAAAAGCACGTAACACCGGAACAGCCGATCCACCTACACTCGAGAGTTTCGAGCTTCCACTACCTTCTATCACTCTACTATTCCCATGGGTAGTACGTAGTTGACGGAGACGTTGAAGAGTCCCTTGACAACCAGAGGGAGCAGGCCATCCTTTTCTAACCCAGACTTGTGGATACACTCTCCGAGCCAGAAAAGACTTTTGATTTCCAGAATCTCAGACCTTGGACTTCCTCGACACCGAGCGCATATCTTACACCGAGGAGCAGATCGAGAACCTGGAGCCGCCACTGAAGATCATACAAGTCCTTGAGGGACCGACTTCTCTGAAGATTAGAGCCACCAGCCAGGAGATCCAGAATGAAGCACAGACAATAGGACGCAACGAAAAACTGAAGCTCAGGAGGAACATGAAGGCTTATGACGAAGACAGCAACTAGCCTGGACCCGTAAAACGTCGTAACTCAGACGTCGTTTCTTCAGTTACATCATCAGTCGTATCATCAGAGGCAGATTCAGGCCACATTCACTGAAGGAATGATTGCCAGCAAGTCGCAGATCACAATAATCGAGGAGCATCAGGATCTCAGCAGTCAGCAGCCAGCAACCATATATTCCTGTCAGAGTCCCTTTACTTCAGTCACCTCAGCGGAAGATTCAGATTCAGATTCAGCCGGCTATCATTTGTATTTTCTGCCGCAGCTCGAGATACCACTACGACGAATGCCGCAAAAGACGAAGGCTATGTTTGTACTACTAATCGCCAGCCCATCAAGTCAAGGACTGCTGGAGACCGTTGATTGTACTGCCCAAGGACAAGCACGAGGAGCACCAGTATCACAAAAGAAGGACCCGTCTCTCCAGATTCAGTAATCACATGGAGCATTACCGCAGGGAACAGTCTACGTCAGGAAAATTGAAGAAGGTTAGAGAGATTTCCGTCCCGGAGAAATACTGAAGATAGACTGAAGACAGAAGATTTTTTTTGCATGGTTGGGAAAACCATGTATCTTGATTAGCAATCCAGTCTCTCCTTAGAATCCTCTTAGCACCTAGATTATTTCATGAAACTTCTTGTTTGAAACCTTGGTTGATGTCGAAACTTACTTCGAGATATTGTTTCCTATTTCGGTAAACTTGTTTCAGATCCACAAGTTGATAATTGTTTGAAATCCATTAATCGATACCGTTTGCATATTCATCATTCCTGACCTTGTTCCCTAGTGATGGCTCCTATTTGCAAATTTTGTTTCTTTATCAAACTTCGTGTTAATTGATATTTAATCGTTTCTCGAGAATTCATTTCGAAATCCTGTTCCTCATTCGAAACTTGTTTAAAGCTCCGTCCTATGCAGACATTATTGCAAATACCTTTGAGGGTTTTGAAGATTTTGTTTCCTATTCGAGACTTGTTTCCTCATTCATGACTTTGATTTTCTAGTCGAGAGTTGTTGGTCCACTATTTTTGTTTTGATCTTGTCTCCTATCCAATATTTTGCTTGTTTCATGAATACTTGTTCCTACTTGTTTATTGATATTTTGTTCGCTAATCGAACTTGTACTATTCCAGAATTATTCCTACTTGAAATATCATTCTGAAACCTTGTTTGAACCTTCGCTTCTATTGATGCTTGTTTGAGATTCTATTTCCTATTCTTGACTTTATTCGGGACTTGTTCTCTATTTACGATTTTGTTGCTATTGAGATTCGCTTGTTTCATGTTTACAATCCAATACCTTGTCTCCTATTAGAACCTGTTTTCTAGTCACTATTCTAAATCTTGTCTCCTTGTCAAGATTTTCTAATCGATATTTTATTTCCTAATCATGACCTTGTTGATATTGGTTCTCTAATTGAGACCTTGTATCCTACAGGATGTTGTTTTCCCTTCGGAATTTTGTCTGAGGTTTCGTTGTTAATTGAGATGTTGTTGAACCTTGCTTCCAGTACGGAATTTTAATTCTTATTTTGAAACTTGTCTCCTATCTAATACCTTGCCTCAGTTCATCCTTCGAGACTCTGTTATCCTTTCGGGATAATGTCCCATATTTGGAATCTTGTTACCATTCCAGATATCAGTTAAAATTCTGTTATAATTTGAAACTTCGCTCCCTGTCTGAAATTTTAAATCTTCTTGGTTGCCCTTTTGTACTCACTGATTGGATCCCTTGTCATCTCTTAGTACCTAATAAATCCTTGTATTCTAACAGTCAAGTAACTTCACCATTTCCGTGACTTGGACTATTGAAACTTATTTTGAATTCCTTGAAACTCTTTTGAAATTCCTAAGGATAAAGTCGAGAGGCTATTCGATGACCTACTATGGCATGACAGTTGCGTGCTGCAGCCATTAGCTAGATTATGGAGACTGAGGGTTCACTGCAGCCAGTAGCGCATTGGCGAGGCATGAACTTTAAGTTGAAGTAATTTCAGACAATCATAGATTTTCGAGTACTGTCGAGACTTGTCTTATTCTTCATACCTTGATCTCTTGGGTTGCTTCGTCAATGATTGTTGGAAAATGGATAAGGTTGACAGATTATTCGGTGACATATTGTTATTTGAGTCACAGAGTCGAAAGTCCACTGCAGTCAGATATATACTGGCGGGGTAGGGATTCTAGGCAAAGTGACTTCAAATAGCTATATGTTCCTGGACACCATGGAAATTATATCCCTTTTTATATGATTATTGGTTTTCAAAAATCACAGATCCTTGCACGTTCATCCTGATTTGATACTGTATCTCCTGAGTATTGCGTATGTCTCCTTAATCAACCCTTGCTAAATTTTCCTTCTAGCATTTTATCGTTAGATCATTGAATTCCTCAAATTGTACATTGCCAGATTTTGATTCCATACTTCGCTTATGTCTTGTTTGAACTTCAATCTTAAATCATGTCTATTTGACCATGATTTTTCTATCTTGTCCTAGTCCACTTGTGTTAAACTATCGATTTTGATCGTACTTAATATTCGTGCCTTCCTAATTTTACTCCTCTAAGTCGTAATTAAAATTCATCCCACCTCGTGCCTATTTGGTCCTCAAATCATTGTTAAAGCATGTTATCTCAACTTCTTGTATGTACTTGGTCTCAAGGCTCAGAGCGTCACAGAGTTGCACATGGTTGGCAGGAGCACTGGACAGACAGCAATAGACGGCCACTGGAGTTCGCAGTTGGAGGCAGAGTATTCCTGAAGATCTCACCGATCAGAGACATCATTCGTTTTGGCAGAGGCAGAAAACTCAGCCCCAGATACATCAGGCCCTTCGACGTGACGGCACGGATTGGCAAGGTGGCCTATCGACTAGCGCTTCCAGCTAGCTTGGAGGGAGTGCACGATGTTTTCCACGTGTCTCAGCTGCGATGCTACATTCAGGACCCGAGCCATGTGGTGGACTTTTCGGAGCTAGAGGTGGGTCCGAGATTGACCTACGAGGAGCAGCCATTGGAGATCTTGGATAGGAGGGAGAAACAACTGCGGAACCAGACCATTCCACTTATCCGCATCATGTGGAGACACCACTCTCCGGGAGAGTCCACATGGGAGTGTGAAGACGAGATGCGAGAGCGCTATCCTAGCTTGTTGCTTGATTGTATTCGTGTGTTCAAAAATTCTATTTTTCAATAAATGATTTGTGTTTGAACTTTTTGTGAATTGAGATTTATTTTGTGGGTCTTCGAATTTCGAGGACGAAATTTTTCAAGGGGAAGAGATTTGTAACTCCACTTTTCCTATTTTAATGGAATTTAAATTTTTAATAATAATACTTCAATTTTCCTATAAATATATGCTTTATGAATATTTTGGAGGGAATTTAATTATAGCAGGATTTTCAAAATTTAGAAATTTTTTGTTATAACTACCAATTGGTGGTCCCATCCTTTCTAACTGTTTTCTTAGAGTTTATGTAATATATATAAAAGGGGAGGGTTTAAGTGCTAAGAATCCGTAGTGGAGGGATTTCTTTGAAAAATCATTTTTCTTACATATTGCTGTTGAGGAGAGAGAAATCCCCAGATCTATTCTTTTTCCTCCCCAAATTTTCGATGAAGCTCAACCCTAATTTTCCTCCGGCTATGGCCATGGCGAGGCCGGCGACCACTTCACCAAGCGGCGACTAGGCCCGAGCTTGTCGACGACGGCAGCTAGCCAGCCCTCACTAGTGGTGGTCAGATCCACTTCCGGCGGAGGTGCACGCGATTTCAGCGGCTGGATTTCACCACCGTCGACGAGCGAAGCCTTCCACTCCCCGGCGATGACGGCAAGATCTCCTCCTCCAGCGACTTGGTGCAATTTCCCCGGCGATTCTTTCTCTCGTGGCGGCGATGACTCGACGGTGGCCACCGCTTCACGAATTCACGGTGAAGCCATCCTTCCGGCAACGACAGTGAGATGGTGGCGACGACAACGAAGGATCCTTCCCGGTGTCAACAGCAGTGATGGGCGAACTCCTCTCGACGAGCAGCAGATCGGGAACCAGATCTCAGCGCGTTCAGAGCTGAGCCCTCCACCATCGCGGTCATCTCGACTTCTCTCGACATCAACTCTCCTTTCTCCTTGACGCTACCCACGGCGATCTCGTCGTACAAATCAATACGACGATCGGGATATGATGCAACGTTGATCAGTCCAATCCTCCTCCATTGATCTGCGGCGATTAATGGCAGCAATTAACGGCTGTTTTGAACATCAATAAGCTCAAGAACTACAGATCGAGGCTCGGTTCTTGATATTGGTAAGGTCCATTCAAAATAAACGTGCACCCTTTATTTTACTCCATTAATTCTTTGATTTATGAAATCGAGTTGTCTCTGTTAATTCTCTCAAGTTCGAATTTTATACTAAATATTCTGTTTTGATCCGCACATCAACTGTTTGTGGAAACAACTGTTTAGAAGGGTTGGATCGAATTGGACACGAGGAAGAGCTGTGTCCGGAATTTTGAAGTTGCGATTCCACTCCTTGTATACAGGTATTGCTCTGTCCTTTTAAAATATTGCTTGTAAATTTCCTAGTTAGTTTTAATAGAGATTTGGGCGGGAATGTGTTCGAGTTACAGGGTGTGATAGGTCTGTGCCGAGATTTGGGTCGTGTCCAACTTAGTTCATGATCGATTCTGGCTGGTGTGGTCGTAGTATTGATTGGCAACAGATCGAATTTGTCGGGATGAAGGATATCAGGAATTAGCAACTTAGCCGTATAGTCATTGTGCATGACCAGTTGTGTGGTATGTGTCCTGTGGCTCTCGACCGTGTCCCTGGAAGGTGGTGCGGGGCTACCAATGGCAGACTCTTTGAGAGTGTGATACGGGTGCGTGTCCAGTTCATGATTGAACATTGGTCGAGTGTCCATCATGGCCTCTACTGGTGTCCAACATAGAGAAGTCGGGTGCACTATTTTAAGCTGGTTTAGCTTTGATTCATGTGAAGGATTGACAAAAGTAGCAGTTGGCGGGCTTGGAAAAATTTGATTTGGTTAAACTGATTTTATATTTTTATGTATAAATTTCTGTATAAATTCCTTGTGTACTTTGGGGATTTTGATTGTATTATGTTCTGATTTTTTTTCTTCTAAATTCTGAGTTTAGCAGTTTCCTATAATCTTGAGTAATGCAGCCATGAGTTTCGAATGGGTGTTGGAGTGAATTGGTATATTTGGTGTGATGGGTTTAAATGACAGGTTCATATGTTTTTACTATTTCTAGTACTGGCAAGGAGGAAATCTTTAGGTTTGATTGAATCTGAGTTAGGCGTCTCAGTGGGAAGCATTAGTTCAATGATATGAAACATTTGGTAGAGCTGTAACTTCAGTTGTACATTCTACTGAACATTGCTTCTGAGCTCTAGCTCCATTTTTTCTTAATCTGTGTACTTGGATGGAGCCTGCAGTTTATAACTTGTTGGGTTTGGCCAATTGTTGGGCTCAAGTTGGCCTAGTTTAAGTATTACTCTGAATATTCAAATTGGTAACGTAAGAGTTAATGCGGTTTTCTATCTTGGGCTGAACCTATGGTAAGATAGGCTCTAAAATGTGGTCGAGATAATATTGTTACTTAATATTTGTATTATTCTTTTATTATTTACTAAGAAATGTTAACTATCTTATAGTATTTCTAGGTAAAAGATATTTTGCTAAGAAATGTTTAGTACTAGAGTGTTTGGTCAAATAATTATGTAGTTGTGGACCCTTACATAGTGTGTATTAAGTTAGTTAACAATGTATATAGGATTTAAGCATTGACATATCTAGAGACTATGGAATTGTGGTTAACCAACTTGTAAATCATTTAAAAACAGGAGGATATCCAGTGTTACTACCTACCCTTGATCACCCTGAGCAAGGCAAGTATACTCCTCGGATTTGTTCATTTTTCATGTCTTTAATTTTCATTCTTGTATCTCCTTGATGACACGATATATCACGATATTGTCTGGTTTCATGTTCCATGTATCATTTACGTCTGGGAGGGGAAATACTATAGATATGTGATCAAACCCTGTTACTACTCATGTGAATAGCTTGGGTCCCGCACCGTGCACGCGGGGCCAAAGCCATACCATTTCAGGTTTATTGCATCTACCCAAGCCGATCATAATCTAGATGTATTTCAAATATTGCACATGTCAGGATTCAGTTGGTATTTCAGGATTTCATGGTTGTATTTCATGTTCAGGTTGTATTTCATGATTCAGGTTGTACTTCATGTTCAGGCCGTATTTCATGTTCAGGACTCTTACCATGTTCCCTGTTTTACTTTCAGTATTTCCTGTTCAGTTCATGTCTTGTTCTCATTTCCTGTACTTTTACATTTATTCATGTTTTCTTGATTCATACCATGATGTACATTTTTATTTCTTTGGATATACTTAGCTCCGCTCCTGACTAGGATATGTTGCAGGTGCTTGCAGGATATTGTTCTACTCTATGGGCTAGAGCCCAGGATATTAGCTGAGCAGGATGAGACTTAGCTCGAGGCTTCAGGTTTAGACTATTTAGTTTTACTCCTAGATATTGTACATTTCATTCCTGATGATTTATGGATTTGTGGATTATGGTGATAATTCTGGGTACGTTATATTAGATGCTGTGATTGTTTATATTCATGTTTATCTGGTTAGATTTTCCTAGAGATTGGTACAGCTTACTTCATCGTGTCTAACGATGAAGGCTGGGCGTGTCCGACTCGTGTCCGATTATTCGGGAGTGGGTCGTGACACAATCTAGCCTTTGGATTGTCTTTCGTCTTCCCCTTTACGTCCATTACAGCATTCCTGTTCCTCCGGTACGGATGATCATTCGGCAGGAATTGTCGATGACAATTGTCATGACCCGCACCCTAGAGTTAGGGCACGAGAACGTAACAACGCCCAGCCTACGCCGCAGTGTCGGCGGTAGAACGCTGTCATAGGTCTCAATGCATCTAACAGTATAAGACTAAACAGTTTATACTCCCCGAATGGGGGTGACATAGCAGGTACAACTCAATCACATCTAAGGTAGAGCATGATAAGAATAGATAAAACATGAAATCCAAAAGAGATACAGGAGATAGAAGTCTAAGTGTCTAAGATACATGAACCCAGAAATACATCTCAAAACTCAAATAAAGATACAGTAATCCACAAAGTAAATACAACTCAAGACAAAAAGAAATAACTATCTAAACAACCTCTACTGTGTCTCCTCTAGGCTAGCAGGCAATCCCAAGCTATCTGTAAAATTTATCAACAGGTCCAGTCAGGACAGGAACGAGCACATTACATCTCAACAGTTCATAGCAGGTTAGAAAATATAATCATGCAGTAAAGTAAAATACAAGATCTGAAGAAATACAGTATGTAAACAGAGAGAGAACAGTAATAGAAATATCTACTATAAATAGAGAACTAACAGTGGCTAGTGATGTAGAGTACATGATAGCACATGTGAACGGGACAGATTTGTACATGATCTACACTAAAGAGTTGTACATGATCTACACTACTAAAGAATTGTTCACATGACTATATCACATGGGTCCCTTAAAAGGGTGCACATGATAGTATACATGAAGGCTCTGTGAACATGAGAGTACATGATTCACAATCAGTACACAAGGATCTAAGCAGGTTATGTTATTGTACATGATATCACATGGGGCCCTTAAAAGGGTGCACATGATAGTATACATGAAGGCTCTGTGAACATGAGAGTACATGATTCACAAGAGTGTACATGTATGGTGAAAGCACAGGAGTACATGATGAAAGTGAAACGCACATGACATAATGTACCCGATGCTCCCGAGGGGGATAACATCGTATGAAGAGATCCGTATATTACTAATTCGTGATAATGTCGTGACAGCATCAAGTATAGTAATTTAAAGCAGGAATATAATTCTAAGCAGGATATGAAATGATCAGAGAATGTACTCGCCTCGATAACCTGAACAACTGATAAGTATAGGGGGTCCCACTGAAGCCACAGAGTCCTATTTAAAGTAACACATGTTACAAGGTGTTCAAGTTGTAATAAATGAATCCACAAACAATCTATTTTATCCTAGGTTCTTCTAGTCAAATTAACTCTAGGTCAACTCCGGTCAATAATCTAGTCAAACTAGGTCAAGTGTTGACTTACAGTTGACTTTGGGTCAACTGGTCAACTCTGGTCAAACAGGGTCAATTCTAGTCTAATATAAAGTGTACTTCGTTATTTGTACGTCGAAACTTACGACACGCAAATCGAGATAAGGAGATTATCGGTAAGGTTGATAATCTTATTATAGTGATCCACGTATCCAACTTGTCAATTTCAGCGATGTGAGATCACTGGAATTGACTGATCTCAGTTTCGTTGTACTAATCCCGAAATACGAACATTATATGGATTAATTATTAATTAATTATAAAGAGGTTAAACTCAGAGAAATTATCAACAAACATTGTCGGATGATGAAATGAACATCGCCAACGTGTCCAGAATGGTCAAATTAGCTAGGATAGCCTACCCAACGGTCCAATTTGGACACAAGGGCAAAAAGGTAATTTCGGGTCAAAACGGTGTCTGTATCGGAGCCGTTTTGCACCGAAAAATGTGCAAGAAAACAAGTCTATAAAATATAACAAATTATATGTCCACGCAACCAGAATGACGATACGAACCCAACGATATCTCCAGAATTGGATTCCGTTGACCCGATCTTAATTTGGTCCGTTGACCAGAACTTGGAATTCCGGTTTGCACGGAAATGCGTGCCGGAGACAAAGTTCTCAAAACTCAGCAAACTACCTGTCAATGAGTCCAGAATGATGATACGAACTCAACGGTATCTCCGGAATTGGATTCCGATGAGCCGATCTCAAAATGACCCGTTGACCCGGATATTGGTATCCGACTTGCACCGAAATGCGTGCCAGACCCAATGTCCACCAAAACCAAGCAAATTATATGTCAACGAGTCCAGAATGACGATACGAACTTATCGGTATATTCGGAATTGGATTCCGATGAGCCGGCGTCAAAAAGTTCCGTTGACCCAGAAAGTGGGATCCGCTTGCACCGAAAAACATGCCCGGGCCCACGTTCTCCAAATCTAACAAATTTTATATGAAAACATGCCAGAACGACGCCACAAGTCTAATGTGGTGTCAGAAATGAAATCTGGAGTCCCGTGTTCAAAAACGGAATTTTACAAGTTGAAAATTACGAATTTGGACGGCCAACTTTGGCGTCGAATTCAACCAATCAAACAAGCTCACAATGAAACGAAACTGGAAGGGGAGTAAGAGGGTTATACCAGCTTCGCACCGGAACTAGTAGCACGCCAAATGGAGCTGCGGTGGAGGAGATACAAGCTGACGAAGTTGGCCCCGCGAAACTGTCCAAATTTAATACAATTTAAACGGTCAACTTGGTGGCCGGTTTTCATGTATCAAACGATAAAATTAACGGACGAAAATTGACATGAACGAAGGTGGATATACCGAGATTGCGACTGAGCGAAGAAATCGCCGATCCAACGGTCGGATCTCCGGGAAATCGTACGCGAAGTTGCTGCGATGGGACGCCAAAACGAACTTCATTTCACGCGCGTCACGACAGGACGTCGTTCAAAACGCACGAATCGCCTATACGTCGCGCCGGAGAGGGAGCAGCGGACCCAGGGAGGGTCGTCGGAGTTCGCGCGCATGGCCAGGGGGCCACGGCGGCCCACACGACGGCGTGGCGGCGCACGACGGCGGCCCACACGCGTGCGTGTGTGCACGCCGGTGCGCGCATGTGGCTGCACTGTCGAAGGTTGCTGCTGCTGCAGCTGGTGGCCGCGGCGGCGCGCTGCCTGGCCGGCGACGGTGTTGGCCGTGCGGCCAAGGGGCGGCGGCGCCCTCGACGAGGGTGGAGGTGGTTATAGTTTGAAGTGGAGGTGGATTGATGGAGAGGAAGGAGATGGAGGAGGAGGAGGAGGAGGCCGAGGTGGGGGAGGCCGACGGCCAGGCCACGGCCAGGGGGTGGCCGGAGGTCGGGCATGGTGTTCTTGTTGCTGTTGTTGAGTTTAGTTGGGTTGGAAATAATAGAAAGGAGAGAGAGAGAGAGAGATGATAATGAATGAGAGAGAGAGAGAAAAAGTTACTCTCTTGAATTTAGGGCCGGCACCTTGCATGGGTGTTGGCTGCTTTGAAAGTAGGAAAAATGCATGGATGGGATTAGATTAGAATGATCCAAGGGCTAGGATTAATATTGAGAAATAGGTTATTCCAAGAGGGATTAAATCAATGGAAAATTTCCCATTAAATATTAGAAATAGTTAAAATGAGTAATTGATATTTTTGGACAAGAAAGTTGAGGGTGTCATGATGGAGAAAATCATGGAGCTGGACTGGACTCGGTGGAGCCGGATTGAACAAAAATCGAACATTATGCAAAAATCGAATAAAAATAGGCATTGATGATCATGGGCAAATAAGTAGCACATGGGGATTCCAATAAATGGGACACAAGTGTCGGACGGATAGTAGGCTCAAAGTGGGCCATGTCCATAATTGGGGCGGACAGGTTTTGGTCGACAGGGGACCCACAAATCAAGTTGGAAAATAAATGTGACGCCGTGGCGTGAAATAAAATCGGGTCACGTGTCGGGAAAGTTGTGCGAATCAAATGGAGCCCGAAATGACGTGTCTGAGTGGGAAACGAAGGTCATGGGTGACGAGCGTCTCGAGTAGATCATCAATGAGGAGTTGGTTTCAAGGAAATGACTGGTCTGGCGCTCCCAATTTAAAAGTCATGGTAACGCGCTGAAAATGATCAAGGAAAAGAGTGGGAAAATAAATATCAATCAGATGGTCTAAACCGACCCGAAGTTCAACGAAGCAGAAAGAGCACAAGAGAAGAAGTTTGGATGGGACACTATATACCGTCATGAAGGTAATCGTGTCCACTCCAAAACTCATTAAGAGGATTTCCAGAGTTGAACATCCCTGATACTCCAAATATCAATGGCATGAAAAAGTACACTAACCGATAAATAAATAGAATAAAATATTTATCAAAACCAAATAATCAGAAAATAAAAATAAAATGAAAAAAATTTCAACCCGAAATTCAGGGTGCTCACATCCTACCCACCTTATAAAAATTTCGTCCTCGAAATTAAAATGTCCATACTCCCTCTAGGTCAAACCTCCACAATAAAAGTCCCAGAACTTAAATAAAACATACCATCAAAAGAACGACATACAGGGTCATGGCATACGGTGGTAGTGAAAGTCTCATCTAGGTATACTAGTCATGCTAACTGAATCGGTCATAGGGTATCAAACACACAAGCAAATCCAGGGTGCTAAACGAGAAAAGATGCAGAAATAACAAATCATCAAAACTATAAGGTTGTCTACCACCCCATATGAAAACTGGTACCCATAAAAATAAAGGAAGGTAACTACCAATCATCTGAAAAAAAAAGTACTATCCCAAGAAAATCAAAATTACAAGTTGAAGAATTGAAAGTCACTTGCACTGAAATCCAATCACAATATATATACAGAGAGAGCGTTAGAGAGGGAAACTAGCATCATGTGTATGGGGACATGTTCATACGGTTAGATAGTAGGCGTGTGTGTACGTGAATACATATGAAATTGTATATGAGAAATTGAGTTCCAAATCAACAGCTATCAAGTTACACTAATCATGGCATTTTGGTTAAACACCCTACAATACGCAACACGCAACTTATTTAATCATAACATGCATAGCTAACCATATATATAAAAAAGTAGAGACTTAGCTATGTATTTATATATATTATAACATGGATGTATAAAAACTATGTATATCTATATAGATACATGTTCATAACATAGAAAGGAAGATTAGGTTACATGACAGGGTATACTAAGTTAGAGTGTGTGTGTGTCCTTGTACAGGGTTATAGCTTAGTATTGAAAGGTTAAATCCAGTTCTAGTTCAACATTTACATATAAAATCTGAAAACAAGCTAACATTCAAACCATGGAAAATATGAACATAATACGGTCTCAGATTTTAGGGTTTGAAACATCACAACAATTCTCAACGCTCCCAATATCCTATCATGGTAGAGAAGAAACCCTAACATACTATCCATACATTTATCTACGCATACAGTTCAATATTACATATTAAATCTGAAATTTAACTAAACATGAAAATCAATGTAAAAATGTTAACATGTAACTAGTTTTCAGAATTTTGGAGAACTTGAACATTAAAACCCAACTCAATGTTTATCACAACTAGCATGTAAGAATATGAAACTTAAATTTATATTCCTACCTACAACAATGTACGCAGCTCTAAATATTATATTAAGAAAATAAAACAGCAATTTAAACTAAACATTTGGAAACTCAGCATTAAGGTTAATATGTACACAGTCTTAAATTTGACAAATTTAACATAACTTAACCAATTTTTTTTTGAATTAAAACTCTATGTATAACATACATGTGCAGTGATGTAACATAACTAATAACATGAAATTTATATTTAAAATTACTAATTTAAATATGGAAAAGCAGAGAACCAGAATTATTGGTTATGAAAATTTGGACATCAACAACATATCAATATGTATCTAGATATGTGGAAAAATCAAGTGTAGCATGCATACGTGTTAGGCAAGTGTCTGCTATATATATTCATATACATATTCTCGTGTCCCAATAAAATTAATTCTACGTTAAGACTAACATTTAGATTCCTACCAAGATTGCGAGCAAGCGATTGGCGAAATCAAGACAGTTTTATTATTATCTAATATAAGATTAATGGCAAGAAAGAATAATGATAAAATCTGTTTAAAGAAGGAACCGTTCTGAAATCCAGAGTTAAATTATCAAATCCAAGATAAAGTCTAGCAAATTCATCGATTTATTGTATTAAGAAGAACTCATAGCAAGAAGTTACACAAAGGTTTATGAAAACAACTAAACTTACTCCTGAGTTAAATAATAGGAAACTAGGCAAAACAACAAATAATAAATTTTTTTGAATGACTGTAACAAAAGTAGAGAAAACATGTTCAAAATTATTTAAGGTGCAATCCGATAATCATATGCGTCTATCCAAAACCATGGTACTCTAAATTCTCGTCATACTAGTAAGCAAGGCTACGATAATCACAGAGCCCTTGACTTATGCACATATCTCTAGAATCATGGTATTTAACATTTTCGCGGTGCCGCATACTTGGCTGCGAAAACCTTAAATTCCCACACCCGAGAAATATATCCAGAGTCAGACTATATGTCCTCACCATGCTGGCTAATGTAACTATAAAAGACTAGATTCCATAACAAAGACGACCTAGCCCATATAATTTCATCTTGCCAAAAATCAAATTAAATCAACAATGAATACTCAAAAATCAAATCAAAATTTATTAACGAACATAAAAATTCAAAAGTAAACAAAATCCATCAAAATACAAACTCGAATGCAACAGCTATCATCAAAATTCGAAATTCGAAAATCATCCATCAAAATAAATACGAACTCAAATTCAATAATAATCCATAAAAATCAAATTCAACAACAGAAAATAAAGATAAAAGAATTCAAGGAAAAAAGAGTTTTCAAATCGAAGTTAAATAAGATTCTCCAGGGTCGTCCCGAAAATCTCTCAAGGGTTCCTATCTGTGATTGAGTACCTTCAAAATATATCCTAATCCTACTGCAGGCTGTAGTGGTACTCTAGTTCGAATACCACTACACTTTAGTCTCGACCTGCATGGGCCACCACTAAAAACGTGTCATGACCCGCACCCTAGAGTTAGGGCACGAGAACGTAACAACGCCCAGCCTACGCCGCAGTGTCGGCGGTAGAACGCTGTCCTAGGTCTCAATGCATCTAACAGTATAAGACTAAACAGTTTATACTCCCCGAATGGGGGTGACATAGCAGGTACAACTCAATCACATCTAAGGTAGAGCATGATAAGAATAGATAAAACATGAAATCCAAAAGAGATACAGGAGATAGAAGTCTAAGTGTCTAAGATACATGAACCCAGAAATATATCTCAAAACTCAAATAAAGATACAGTAATCCACAAAGTAAATACAACTCCAGACAAAAAGAAATAACTATCTAAACAACCTCTACTGTGTCTCCTCTAGGCTAGCAGGCAATCCCAGGCTATCTGTAAAATTTATCAACAGGTCCAGTCAGGACAGGAACGAGCACATTACATCTCAACAGTTCATAGCAGGTTAGAAAATATAATCATGCAGTAAAGTAAGATACAAGATCTGAAGAAATACAGTATGTAAACAGAGAGAGAACAGTAATAGAAATATCTACTATAAATAGAGAACTAATAGTGGCTAGTGATGTAGAGTACATGATAGCACATGTGAACGGGACAGATTTGTACATGATCTACACTAAAGAGTTGTACATGATCTACACTACTAAAGAATTGTTCACATGACTACTAGCACTCCTCCGTTTTCCCCAATCAGTACACAAGGATCTAAGCAGGTTATGTTATTGTATATGATATCACATGGGGTCCTTAAAAGGGTGCACATGATAGTATACATGAAGGCTCTGTGAACATGAGAGTACATGATTCACAAGAGTGTACATGTATGGTGAAAGCACAGGAGTACATGATGAAAGTGAAACGCACATGACATAATGTACCCGATGCTCCCGAGGGGGATAACATCGCATGAAGAGATCCGTATAGTACTAATCCGTGATAATGTCGTGACAGCATCAAGTATAGTAATTTAAAGCAGGAATATAATTCTAAGCAGGATATGAAATGATCAGAGAATGTACTCGCCTCGATAACCTGAACAACTGATAAGTATAGGGGGTCCCACTGAAGCCACAGAGTCCTATTTAAAGTAACACAGGTTACAAGGTGTTCAAGTTGTAATAAATGAATCCACAAACAATCTATTTTATCCTAGGTTCTTCTAGTCAAATTAACTCTAGGTCAACTCCGGTCAATAATCTAGTCAAACTAGGTCAAGTGTTGACTTACAGTTGACTTTGGGTCAACTGGTCAACTCTGGTCAAACAGGGTCAATTCTAGTCTAATATAAAGTGTACTTCGTTATTTGTACGTCGAAACTTACGACACGCAAATCGAGATAAGGAGATTATCGATAAGGTTGATAATCTTATTATAGTGATCCACGTATCCAACTTGTCAATTTCAGCGATGTGAGATCACTGGAATTGACTGATCTCAGTTTCGTTGTACTAATCCCGAAATACGAACATTATATGGATTAATTATTAATTAATTATAAAGAGGTTAAACTCAGAGAAATTATCAACAAACATTGTCGGACGATGAAATGAACATCGCCAACGTGTCCAGAATGGTCAAATTAGCTAGGACAGCGTACCCAACGGTCCAATTTGGACACAAGGGCAAAAAGGTAATTTCGGGTCAAAACGGTGTCCGTGTCGGAGCCGTTTTGCACCGAAAAATGTGCAAGAAAACAAGTCTATAAAATATAACAAATTATATGTCTACGCAACCAGAATGACGATACGAACCCAACGGTATCTCCAGAATTGGATTCCGTTGACCCGATCTTAATTTGGTCCGTTGACCAGAACTTAAAATTCCGGTTTGCACGGAAATGTGTGCCGGAGCTAAAGTTCTCAAAACTCAGCAAACTACCTGTCAACGAGTCTAGAATGATGATACGAACTCAACGGTATCTCCGGAATTGGATTCCGATGAGCCGATCTCAAAATGACCCGTTGACCCGGATATTGGTATCCGACTTGCATCGAAATACGTGCCAGACCAAATGTCTACCAAAACCTAGCAAATTATATGTCAACGAGTCCAGAATGACGATACGAACTCATCGGTATATCCGGAATTGGATTCCGATGAGCCGGCGTCAAAAAGTCCTGTTGACCCAGAAAGTGGGACCCGCTTGCACCGAAAAATGTGCCCGGGCCCACGTTCTCCAAATCTAACAAATTTTATATGAAAACATGCCAGAATGACGCCACAAGTCTAATGGTGGTGTCAGAAATGAAATCTGGAGTCCCGTGTTCAAAAATAGAATTTTACAAGTTGAAAATTACGAATTCGGACGGCCAACTTTGGCGTCGAATTCAACCAATCAAACAAGCTCACAATGAAACGAAACTGGAAGGAGAGTAAGAGGGTTATACCAGCTTCGCACCGGAACTGGTAGCACGCCAAACGGAGCTGCGGTGGAGGAGATACAAGCTGACGAAGTTGGCCCCGCAAAACTGTCCAAATTTAATACAATTTAAACGGTCAACTTGGTGGCCGGTTTTCATGTATCAAACGATAAAATTAACGGACGAAAATTGACATGAACGAAGGTAGATATACCGAGATTGCGACAGAGCGAAGAAATCGCCGATCCAACGGTCGGATCTCCGAGAAATCATGCGCGAAGTTGCTGCGACGGGGCGGCTAAACGAACTTCATTTCGCGCGCGTCACGACGGGACGTCATTCAAAACGCATGAATCGCCTATACGTCGCGCCGGAGAGGGAGCAGCGGACCCAGGGAGGGTCGCCGGAGTTCGCGCGCATTGCCAGGGGGCCACGGCGGCCCACACGGCAGCGTGGCAGCGCACGACGGCGGCCCACGCGCGCGCGTGTGTTCACGCCGGTGCGCGCATGTGGCTGCGCTGTCGAAGGTTGCTGATGCTGCAGCTGGTGGTCGTGGCGGCGCGCTGCCTGGCCGGCGACGGCGTTGGCCGTGCGGCCAAGGGGCGGCGGCGCCCTCGACGAGGGTGGAGGTGGTGATAGTTTGAAGTGGAGGTGGATTGATGGAGAGGAAGGAGATGGAGGAGGAGGAGGAGGAGGCCGAGGTGGGGGAGGCCGATGGCCAGGCCACGGCCAGGGGGTGGCCGGAGGTCGAGCATGGTGTTCTTGTTGCTGTTGTTGAGTTTAGTTGGGTTGGAAATAATAGAAAGAAGAGAGAGAGAGATAGATGATAATGAATGAGAGAGAGAGAGAGAAAAAGTTACTCTCTTGAATTTAGGGCCGGCACCTTGCATGGGTGTTGGCTGCTTTGAAAGTAGGAAAAATGCATGGATGGGATTAGATTAGAATGATCCAAGGGCTAGGATTAATATTGAGAAATAGGTTATTCCAAGAGGGATTAAATCAATGGAAAATTTCCCATTAAATATTAGAAATAGTTAAAATGAGTAATTGATATTTTTGGACAAGAAAGTTGAGGGTGTCATGATGGAGAAAATCATGGAGCTGGACTGGACTCGGTGGAGCCGGATTGAACGAAAATCGGACATTATGCAAAAATCGAATAAAAATAGGCGTTGATGATCATGGCAAATAAGTAGCACATGGGGATTCCAATAAATGGGACACAAGTGGCGGACGGATAGTAGGTTCAAAGTGGGCCATGTCCATAATTGGGGCGGACAGGTTTTGGTCGACAGGGGACCCACAAATCAAGTTGGAAAATGAATGTGACGCCGTGGCGTGAAATAAAATCGGGTCACGTGTCGAGAAAGTTGTGCGAATCAAATGGAGCCCGAAATGACGTGTCTGAGTGGGAAACGAAGGTCATGGGTGACGAGCGTCTCGAGTAGATCATCAATGAGGAGTTGGTTTCAAGGAAATGACTGGTTTGGCGCTCCCAATTTAAAAGTCATGGTAATGCGCTGAAAATGATCAAGGAAAAGAGTGGGAAAATAAATATCAATAAGATGGTCGAAACCGACCCGAAGTTCAGTGAAGCAGAAAGAGCACAAGAGAACAAGTTTGGATGGAACACTATATACCGTCATGAAGGTAATCGTGTCCACTCCAAAACTCGTGAAGAGGATTTCCAGAGTTGAACATCCCTGATACTCCAAATATCAATGGCATAAAAAAGTACACTAACAGATAAATAAATAGAATAAAATATTTATCAAAACCACATAATCAGAAAATAAAAATAAAATAAAAAAAATTTCAACCCGAAATTCAGGGTGCTCACATCAATCGAAGAAGCACGGTTTGCCTTCGTGTTTCAAACGGAAAGCCTTAGTACTGTCCATGCAATACGGACATGAAAGACGACCATGCATGCTCCATCCAGATAACATTCCATAGGCCGGAAAGTCGTTGATGGTCCACATAAGTGCTGCACGCATCCGAAAATTTTGTTTTCAAGATACATCATACGTGTTGGAACCTACTTTCCCCAGCTGATTCAACTCATCAATCAATGGCTGTAAATACACATCGATGTTCCTTTTCGGATTGTTCGGACCTGGGATAATAATGGTGAGAAACATATACGGAGTTTTCATGCACACCCAAGGCGGTAGATTGTACGAGTGACGATCACTGGCCAACACGAATACTGGGATCCCGAAAGTCCGAATGGGGTAAAACCGTCGGAGCAGAGACCCAATCTGATATTACGCGGATCAGAAGCAAAATTTGGATACTCTCGATCAAAGTGCTTCCATGCTTCTCCATCAGATGGGTGATCCAACACTCCTTCGGTATGTTCCCGCTTATGCTAACTCATATTTTCTGCAGTTTCCTTCACTATAAACAACCGCTGCAACCGCGGCGTCAACGGCAAGTAGTGCATCGAAGAGGTAGTCTTCCTGGCACCTACAAACTTTTCTCTACCACATGCCTTGTAGCGATCGACACCACAAAATCTGCATGCGTCTTCATCCTTGTCGTCTTTGTAGTACAATATGCACCCGTTGCGACAGACATCGATTTTTTCGTATCCCATCCAGAGCGATCTAACCATCCTCTTAGACCGGTAAAAGTCTTTAGGCAACTTCGCACCCTCAGGCAATATTTCTATAAGCAGCTCCATAAGACGGTTGTAGCAATCTTGCGACATGTTAAAATCGGACTTGATGCTCAATAATCTTGTAACCACCTCCAACGGTGAATGATCCTCACAACCAGGATATAATAGAGTCCTTGTATTCTCCAACAACTCCATGAACTGTGCAGCATCGGGGTCGGTGCCTCCTCTGGTGCATCATGATCATCCGGATCGAAACTAGGCCCGGCCGCGTCGAAAACCATGTTCACCAACCCATCGTCGTAAGGAGCGTTGTTGTGGACATCCACATAAGGCTCGTACTCCGATGCTAAAGACACAAGTTCTCCGTGCTCGCTCCACTGATAGTAATTCGGCGTGAAATCCTTCGAGTATAAATGATACGTGACATCCCCTTCTGGATGATATTTCAAGTTGCGATATCTCACACACGGACACTTAATTTTGGTACCGTCCATGTACTGTGGGAACGCCTTAGCAAACTGCACGAACTGGTGTACACCCTCTATGAATTCATCCCGCACACCGCACATGTTATCAGGATGACGGTTGTACATCCAAGTACGATTCCGCAGATAGTAATTCAGCTCCATAATTCTGTAAGATAGATACATCAAGGTAGTGAATGATATGCAATTGTCAGTTCATGCGGTCTACACTTTTCGCAGTATATGTACATATGACATTTTACGTTAAATATTCAGAGATTATCTGTCATCTTCTTTTCGCATTGCTAACTTTTCTTTCGCGTGTTTGTGCGTGCGGTGGTCAGAGATTATCGCGGCGGTATATCACCCGTGTCTACAATATTTCATCTAGGCTGAGTTGTAGAAGTCAAGTTTTAGGATATTAGTATATATTATGTATAGTCCAACCGAGTCAACTCTAAGCTAAACTAGTCCAACTTGGTCAAACTAGCCATTTCTAAGTTGTATAAGTCAAGTTTTAGGATATTAGTCTATATATACTAGTATAAACTCTCCCTCCTCTCCAAATACCTGGTACTAGTTAACCCTCCCCCTTTCTCTCACTAGACACACACATACATATACATGATGTATACAACCATACCATAGTTCCCAGGTTCTTTTAACCTAACTTTCCAGTTGGTACTAACCTCAATAGAACAAACACTCTCACAGCTTAAAATACTAACACATGCTCACGCCTTACTCTTGTGACACTCCCTTTCAAACACAAACACACACCTATATGTTCCCTTACACATGTTGTCATGTTACCTATAAAAATAGGAAACCCTTGTTGTCTAAAATAAGACACAATTCTACAAAGAGAACAATACTGTAGAACTCACACTTTAAGACAATAGATGAAGGAAGACTTGTATGGAGGATCAATAGGGTTGAGCAATGTCATTTTATTTTACAAAGAGAACCATACTGTAGAACTCATACTGTAGAACTCACACTTTAACACAATTCTACAAAGAGTTGTCATAGGGTGTTGAGTGATGTCATTTTATTCTTTTCTTCTTCTTCTTCTTGGGATTTTCGAGTATTGGATCTTGAGACATATATAGCTAGAACTTACGAAGAATGGAGTACCATACTTCAACAAATAGATGTTGACTAATTGGTTCATATACTTGTTGTCTAAAATAAGTGTAGGAATGTTGCAAGGTGAAACAATGTATCAAACACTATATCGAAACCCAAACCCAATATGCAAATCCAAATTAATACGAAAATATACAAGTGTATGTAGGGGATTAAGTGTACAGAGGTGAAATACATATATATGCATGCTTGGGGGTGTCCACGTGTCCAACAAATAGAGACAAATTGTCCAAAACCTCATGAACACACTGTATCAGTGAACACATGGTCGTAATGTGTCTCCGTGTCCATTTTGGACACAAGAAACACCTCAATTAGGGTTAGGGTTTACCTTCAGTCTCCTCGCGGTGGTGGAAGAGGAGGAGGAGGACAAGTTCGGTGGTGGAGAAGGAGGGGATTAAGTGTACAGAGGTGAAATACATATATATGCATGCTTGCGGGTGTCCACGTGTCCAACAAATGGACACAAAGTGTCCAAAACCTCACGAACACACTGTATCAGTGAACACATGGTCGTAATGTGTCTCTGTGTCCATTTTGGACACGAAAAATACCTCAATTAGGGTTAGGGTTTACCTTCAGTATCCTCGCGGTGGTGGAGGAGGAGGATCTCGTGGTGGAGGAGGAGAAGGGGCTCGCGGTGGAGGAGGAGGAGGAGAAGGGGCTCGCCGGAGGAAGGAGAAGGGGCTCGCGGTGGAGGAGGAGGATGAGCGACGCCGGAGGGAAGGGGGTCGGGCTGTCGTCGAGGTCGAGGGAAGAGGGGCGTGAACAAAAAATTTGGGGAGAGGAAGAAATGAAAAGAGAAACCGAGGAAACCCTATTTAGCAGAAATTAGCGACGTCCGTAAATACGTCGCAAAGCGTCGGTATTCTTTTAATATTCGACGACGTAATAATCTTTGCGACGCTAAACGTCGCTGAACTAATAAAACTGGCGACGTTTTTCGACAAATCAACGACGTTGGTTTTTATTACACTAAAGGTAGTCGTAATATGTCGTTGTTTGTCGCTATCAGCGACGTATTGTGACGCATACTTTTGGAGTCGCTAAATCCAAAAATATTAGCGACGTTTTAAGTCGGTGTCGCTAATTTCGTCGCTGATATGACTTATTTTGGTAGTGATGTATATAGTTTTTGAACAAAGTACACTGATTTTAATACATGGTTTATTTTATATGCATGCAACATTTATGGTTATCTTGTTTTCCTAGTCTAGTAACAGTTGTATGCATTTATTTTATAGTGAAGTGGTTTCATTTTGTGCAGATATTTAGGTGTTGGATCTGATCCTTGGCTAGGATTCTTGAATCACTGTAAGAATGAGTCTCTTCCTCTCTCTTATAGTCTGTAACAAGATATATAGATGTGGCTGAAATGTGTTTGCAGGGCAATATTATTGCTTAAAGTGCTGCAAAGGCCAGTTTGCCTTAATTATAAAGTTTGCACAAATGCCAAGGCCAGTTTGCCTCTAAGTAAAGTTTGCCAAGGCCAGTTTGCCTTAATTATAAAGCTTGCACAAATGATTAAGTACTTGTGTTTTTGCTGATTTGTTGTCTTCTGAATATTGATAGAGATCTTAAGAACATAGTAACATTATTTGTTTAATTTTTTGTTGAGGGTGATTGATTTTTTTTGTTTGCACAATTCATGATTATGTATTTGTGATTTTTATGATTTGCTTGCATGATTCATGATGGAAACACATGGCCCATTTATTAAATGGGTATACAAAGATAATATTTTATTGAAATTGGCGTTTTCTTATCTTTATTTTTAATTGTGAATTTGCTTTAGAATTGAAACATATTTTTCTTGTTTATTTTAGATGTCAACTGAAGCTGAACCTATTGAGGTTCCTATTGAGGTTGGGATTGAGGCTGAGGGGGAGACAAGTTCCCAAGCCACAAATGTTCCCATTACAACTATTTCCAAACTTAAGCTTAAAAGCAAGCGTATTGGTAAAAGAAGGGCTCCTCACTAGAGTGACTTTAAGGAATTTCTTGAGAACGGTAATCCTAAAGCAGAGTGTAACTACTGCAAAAAACAGTATTATTGTCACCCCGTAATTAATGGGACCAGCTCAGTCAGAAACCATTGGCTTATATGCCCCCTTAATCCAAAGCACAAATGTCAATCTCAATCAATATTGAATATGCAAGCTGTTGGGAAAGGCAAGTCAACACTAACTAGTTGGCAATTTAATCAAGAAGACGTTAGGAAGGCCTTGTCTTATATGCTAACTGTCGATGAACTTCCTTTTCGGTTTGTTGAGGGGGAGGGTTTCAAACGGTTTGTTTCTGTTGCATGTCCGATGTTTAGTGTACCGTCGAGATGGACCGTAGCACGAGATTGTTACAATCTTTACACTAGTGTGAAGATTAAGTTGAAGGCATATTTCAAGAAGTCCAATCAAAGAGTTTGTCTTACCACGGACACATAGACTTCCATTCAAAAGATAAACTACATGTGTCTTACGGCACATTACATTAATGACGATTGGATATTACAAAAAAGAATTATCAACTTCTGTCCAATTGCTAGTCATAAAGGCGAGGCCATTGGGAGGGACATTGAGTTATGTTTGATTGAGTGGGGCATTGACAAAATTTTTACAATCACCGTTGACAATGCTAGCTCTAATGACGTTGCTATTGCTTATTTGAGCAAAAAGTTTGTACAACGGGGAAATAGTGTTCTTCAATGCAAGTATTTACACATGCGTTGCATTGCACACATTATCAACCTTGTCGTGGTAGATGGGTTGAAGATGATGTCTTCTTCGGTTGCTCGTGTCCGGAGAGCTATCAGCTATGTGCGGCAATCCCCTTCTCATTTTCAGAAGTTTAAATCTTGTGCTCAAATGGAAAAAATAGAAAGTAAAAAACTGTTGTGTCTAGATGTGAGCACCCGGTGGAATTCAACATTTTTGATGTTGGATACCGCTCAAAAATTTCAAACTGCCTTTGAGAGGTTCCAAGATGAAGGTCTTATATTCAAGAGAGAACTTGAGGGTGAGAACATGTTTCCAAATGAAGACGATTGGATGAATGTGAGAAGGTTGTGTACTTTCTTAGAACATTTCTATGAATTTACTTTACGTGTGTCGGGGTCTTCGTATGTCACTTCTAACAAGTTTTTTTGAAGAGATTGCATCTATCGACTTTCTTTTGAAAAATGCTAAAAGTAACGATGACTTCGAGTTTTCTATTATGGCGGATAAAATGAGAGAGAAATACGATAAGTATTGGGGGACGTCGAGAAGATGAACATGGTTGTCTTCATTGCGCCACTTTTTGATCCAAGGCAAAAATTTGCATATTTGGAATGGTGGCTATATCAACTCTATGGTTAATCAAAGGGTGACACAATGATAGAGAAGGTAAAAATGGTTGCTTACTCTATGTTTGAAGAGTACAGAAAGTTGTATGCACCTACAATTCCTTCTACAACTAATGAAATGAATGAATCTTCTACCATCGACGATCGTCCAATCTTTAACTTGAAAAGTATGATGAAGGCTCAGTATAAAAATCATAAAATGAAAACCGGTGGTTGTGATAATAAATCTGAGCTGGATCGTTATCTGCTTGAGCCCACCGAAGCCGATGAAGATGAGAATCCTAATTTTGATCTCTTGGCTTGGTGGAAGATCAATTCTCCTTATTTTCCTGTTCTTTCGATAATGGTTCCTGATGTCTTGGCTGTTCCAATCTCTACGGTGGCTTCGGAGAGTGCATTTAGTACAGGCGGTCGTGTGCTTGATGTATTTAGGAGTTCTTTGACACCTAGGATTGCTCAGGGTCTTATTTATTCTCAGGATTGGTTTAGGACTGGTTCATATCGATCTATTGTTACTAATCTTGAAGAGAATTTGGAATCCCTAGATAAACTTGAAAGAGGTATTATTTAGATATTAAAATTTATGGCATAATGTACATTTTTACTGCATTACTTGTATTGATTATATGTTTATTTTGTTTATCTTTTTTTTATACTTGTATAGATTTAAGCCAATTGACTATAATGGGCTCAACCTCAAGCGATGTTTGAAGAGTTGGTCTTTGGAATCTAGAGTCTGGTTTGGATTTTGTAATTATTAAACACCTATCATTGGCTCACTGCAATGTGCTGATGTGCACTATAGTCTGCACTGTCCAGTATGCAGTATGTAGAGCTGGACATTTTGTTTATGTTTGGGATTCATGATGTTGGCTGGACTGTAATATGTTGTGTGCACTATACAGTGCACTACAGACCTCATTTTGGTTGTTTAATAGTGCACAACTGCACATTATATGTAGCCTTTTGGATGTTAATAGTGCCCATTATATACAGTTACTTTCTTGTGTGTATTGCAGTTACTTTTTTTTCCTATTAGAAGTTACTAACAAATATGTGAAGAAAATTGTGATGATGATATGGCATTAGTAAGTAGTGAACATATACTACAACGTATCTATTTATGATGCACTAATTGCCAATCTGAACTTTCATATTTCAAATCTAGTTGTCTATGCAGATGATAATATGGTTTTGTTTGTTTGAAAAAGTTGGATTCTTGTTGGTGCTAGTTGACTCTGCTGAGCACTAATTGGGTTCTTAACAAACCGGTCTTCGGTTATCGGTTTTGGGTTCAGTTATGGGCTGCAACTTGCAACTTTCTTCCTATGATCATGGTTACTTTCCTGTGATAAATCAGGTATCTTGATTTTGCATTGCTTATAGTTATTCTCTATACTGATGCATCCAAAATAACAAATCTGAAGAGTGGGCAATGATGAGATGTCATTTTATAGTAGAGGACAGATTCTACATTGCATCTCTTGATGCACACCATGCCTATCTGAGCCTTCAAACACTTCAAACCATAGTTTCTACTTTCTATTGTCGACAGATACTACATTGCATCTCTTAATGTGGAAGCTTCAAATTATGTCTGTTGTAGCTCCGGACCTAAGGTTATTTCTAAACTTTCCAAATTTATATATCTTTATATATTGTGGCCTAAATTATGTGATTTGGACTCTTAAATTTATTAATCTCCATGTTCCTACTGACAGCTACACTCGAGGTCTCATTTATGACCTAATTTATCTGGGCTAAAGTTTTGTCCTAATTGGACAATTATGTGAATTGGACAATGATATTGTGGCCTTATTTATGCCCTAATTGTCTTGAGAAGCTGTCAGCTACACACTTCTATTACAAGTTGCCAATTCAACCCCAAATTATGAAGAGCTCTCTCCAGTCATTTGCTTATTTAGCTTTTTTGTATAGAAAAATTAAGAGAGGACTGAAAGCTGGACAATTTGTATGTATTCTTTGTGATTGTTTATTTGTGACTGTAAGCTGGACAATTTGCATGTATTCTTTGTCATTTGCTTATTTGTGACTGTCAGCTAGAGTCTGGACAATTGTATGTAAGTTGTGCCCTAATTTATCTAGGCTATTTGTGATTGTAAGCTGTGCCTTGTATTTATTCTGTGTGACTGTGTCATTTGTCTATTTGTATATCAAAATTAAGAAAGCAAAATCTGTGCCCAACTGTATGTAATCTTGGTTTTAAAAAGGGCCCAACTGTGTGTGAAATGATTTCACTAAAATCTGTGTTCTCAATTTTATTCTCATTAAAGGAGGTCCCATTTATGTTCAGCTATGTGTTTTCAATTTATTCACATTAAAGAGGGCCCAACTGTTCAGCCCATTAGGAAATAGGGCCCAACTGGTTAAATCGATTAAACCGAACCGAATTAATCGGTTCGGTTTAGATCGGTTATTCCTCACTTCGGTTCGGTTTCGGTTCAGGAAAATTTAACTTCGGTTAATTCGGTTTGGTTGAATCGGTTCAGTTTAAACCGATTTAACCGAATACTCACCCCTACTATATCCCCATCAACAAAGAGAGGAACAAAGATTTCATCTTTATTATTAAGGGCCGTAGTGGGTTGGAAGATCAAATCCCATAAAGAGACGTCTGCTTCAAGATCCGTCATGCAAAGACAATGGATTCAGGTACGCTTCTGCAATTTTTATTTTGTTCTTCATCTCATGAATCGATAGGGTACAATAAATTTCTAACAAGTGGTATCAGAGCCTCCCTAGTTGGTTTATGAGGTCGAAGTTTTAGAATCCATTTTTTATTGTTGTTCAGGAACCCTAAATTATTCAATATAATTTAATTTAGGGTTTTGATTGTTCGATCAAAACTTTTATGATCTACCGGTTAGATCCCCCTTATGCATATTATTTTATACAAATAAAATCAATCATGATATGATGCTTCAATTAAGATTCTGCAGATTTTTCGTCACTTTGAACCTCCAGTTTGGACAATTTTGATTTGCCCTTAGAATATTTTCTTGTGGGCACCACAATCGATGGAATTCTCAGTAAAGATTAGATTTTTTTTATCTCTGGAATTAAACATCGGCATGGATCTGGAATTAGCATTTTTTTTCGGTACGAATTTAGGAATTTTCTAATGGTTGATGGTTACAGGTGCTTTTTCTAGCACAATTATGTTCTTTCTGGTACATGAATTTTATTTGGTTTCATTCATATTAACAAAATTATTTTTTTATTGCTTTTGGGTTGTACGATGGATTTTATGGGTTAGAGGAGATTGGTTGAAGTATTGGTTGTAGTTTTTCTTTAATTTTTTAATTGCTTTATTACCTACTAGTTTTTTTAATGGTTTAAAGGAAATCCGTTCCTTTTGAGTTACCATGTTTCGATCAGTACCGATCCTTTGAATTTGGAATATTATTGTTTATGGTGATAGAATTGATCTTTGTTATCAGGTGATCTGTTTTCATATATTCTTTTTGAAGCAATTATATACGATGAAAGAACATTTATGGTTAGATATCTTATATGCATCAATATATCAAAATAATTTAATTTATATTTTAAGTCATGCAAAAGATTCACATGCTTATCATGTAGTAAATAAATGTTGGTGCAATCTTTGTGGCTTATTTGGTGTAATTTGATGCTTATATTCAGTAAAATCTAATCTGTTGATTATTGATTATTTAAATTTAAATATGCAAGTACATAAGGATTTATGTTTATTTAATTTAAATAAGCAGAAGGATTTGGACATGATTCAGTTTTGTAAAATTTAGTCAACATTCAAATTTTTGGTACCTTTTGTGACTAGTAATAGTTGTCTAATATTCTAAGTAGGCTCATTGAAACAAGATGTCGCCAAAGTGACCTCTCTTGTGTAGATAGACTATGAGAGATGTCGGATGTTTGTGTGTGTATATTTATGTGGGTATTAGTCGGCCCAAACGAAGGTTAATACTTGGCCTAATTGCACACATACTTGTAGTGATAAATGTGTGACAATTGTAAGGTTTACATGTGAATAATAATCCGATCCAAAGATAGGCTTATTATTTGACATGACTTATTGTCAACGTTTGATCATTACACCAAGAGTACCACTTACAGTTAATATCACTGTCCAAAGACTTGATATTAATGATGTACTAGGTATCTTGAGATAGGGTTCACCATTATTTGAATTTGTTTGACTATATTTTACTCTTTGGTTATTAATTAGAGCATGTCATTTTTTGTTGTTTTGTTCTCTTTACAGTTAATGTTGCTAGAATATCTGTCAATAAGAATTTAAATTTTATGTTTAATGGGATAAACTTTAAGGACAAAAAAAAAGGAATATAGTAGCTGCTAAGGGTCTAGCTCAAATGAAACAACAATATAAAACTAAAGGTTGTTTCTTTTGTGACAAGTGGGACACATAAGGAAGAAATGTACAAAGTACCACGCATGACGTATAAAAAAAGTACATTTCTAAATTTGGTCTGTTCTGAGGTTAATTTAGCTTTAGTACCAAGAAACTCATGGTGGTTAAATTCTGGTGTGACTACCCACATTTGTGTTCTAGACAAGGTTACCTGAGCTACCGAAAGCCAATTGATGGTGAAAGATACATCTATGTGGGTGACGGCAAATCGATAGAAATAGAAGCAATAGTATATTTTTGGTTATTATTAGAAACCGATTATTATTTAGATTTGATAGACACTTTTATTGTACCGTCTTTTAGACGAAATACAATTTCAGTTTTCTTAATGGACAAATCTGGTTATCATTGTTCATTTGGAAATAATAAGTTTACTCTATCTTTAAATCAACAATATTATTGGTAAAGGTTCCTTTAAGGTTTGATAACATATATTCACTTGAAACTATTGCTTCTTACAATGAAACCTTACAAGTGGAGTCATATGGTACTAAACGTAAAATTAACAATAATTTTTTTAGCCTCATTTTGACATAAGCGATTAGGTCACATCTCTAGAAATAGAGTTGAACGATTGTATCTGATGAGATTTGGATTTTATTGACTTTATTGACTTTAATGTCTATATTAATGTGTAAAGAAAACAGACCAAAGTTAAATTGTAAACAGCTACTTTATTGCTATGCTGACAGATCGATGGGTTAATAATTATATGGTCCAACATAAATGTTTTTTTTTTGAGACGAGAAGTGTAATATTTTGAGGATGTTGAGTTTGGGGGAGAAATAAAGTCAAACATTATCTTTGAGAAAAATCGATTGTGATTCCTACTATCACTTTTGACGATGTACAGGATTTTGTACCTGTCATTGATCAAGAAATAAATTCGGAGCCTCAACAAGACAATGTCGAATTATCTCTACAAGTCGTTGTTGAGATACCTTGACAAGATAATGTAGCGGCACCCCAATTCAAGATAAGGTAATTATTTCTGAGGAACAAACTCAACAACCTCAAGAACCGGTAATGTTAAGATGGTTCACAAGAAAAGGAGAAATATAATTTCGGATAATATTGTCATATTTCTCTAGGAACGTGGGGAAAACTATGGAATATTGGAAGGTGATTCAATCATCTTCCGTCAGGACATGGAAAGTTCCAACTCTTAAAAGTGGATTGAAGAAATAAATAAGGAGTATAAGTCTGTGCAAGACAATAAAGTTTAGAAACTTGTCACATTTCTAAAAGATATGAAGTTTATTGGTTGAAAATGGATATTTAAAACCAAGAAAGATTCGAAAGGATAATGTAGAGAGGTATAAAGTACGTCTTGCAGCTAATGACTTTACTCAAAAGTTAACGATTGATTTTAAAGAGACTTTCTCTTCGGTATCTTTGAAAGACTCTTTTAAAACAATCACAACACTTGTTGCACATTTTGATCTTGAGTTACATTAAATGGATGTCAAAATTTTGTTTCTCAATGGTAACATCAACAAAACAATTTATGATGCATGCAGAAAACTTTATGTCGAAAGACCCAAAGAATATGGTTTGTAAATTGAAAAAATGTATTCATGGACTCAAGCAGGATTCTCGTCGAAGGTACTTAAAGTTTTACCAGTGATTATCTCGTTTGGTTTTTGACATAAACACTATTAAAGATTGTGATATCACAAGTTCAGTGGGAGTAAACAAATTTCTTTAGTTATATATGTTGATGACATATGCTTGCCAAAAAAAATGATATAGGTATATTGTACGACACTAAAAATTTCTACCAAATAACTTTCAGAAGAAATATCTTGGTGTCGTTTCTTTTGTATTAGGAATCCAGATATACCGTGATCGTTCTCGGGATATTCTTGGATTATCACAAAAGATTTATATCAATAAAGTGCTTAAAAGATTTGGCATGCAGGAATGCAAACAAGGTGACAACCCTTTCGTTAAAGGAGACAAGTTCAGTTTCAGTCAAGTGCCCTAATATTAGCCTTAAAATTAAGAAAATACAATAGATTTTTCATTCATGACCAGTTGTAGGAAGTCTAATGTATGCTCAAGTATGTACGCGTTAGGATATTGCGTACATATTCAGATGTTAGGCAGATATTTTAAGCAATATGGATGGATCATTGGGCAGCAGCCAAACTACTTAAGTAATTAATAGAGAACAAATTAAGAATTATATGCTCTTTGTAGGAGATCGGATAATTTTGGAGATCATAAGGTATTCCGACTCTGATTTTGCTGGATGCCAACACAACAGGAGATCCACATCAGGTTATGCAGACTAGTGGAGCTATATTTTGGATGAATGTCAAACATGCATTCATAATTTCTTCCACCATGACAGCAAGATTTATAGCATGTTGTGAGGCATCTATTCAGGGAATATAGTTGCAAAATTTTGTCACAAGGTTGCGCCTACATGAGGGTGTTGAAAACCACTCAAATTATGGTGTGACAATAAATCAGCAGTACTGTATTCTAATAACAACAAGAACTTGAATAAGTCAAAGGATGTTGACATAAAATTTCTAATTATGAAGGAAAGAATTCAGAATGGTTTAAGTGTCCATATAGTACATTAGGACAAACTCCATATTAGCGGATCCGCTCACAAAAGTATTATCACCCAGGATCTTTCATGAGCATACTGCTCATATGAGTGTTATCTTAATTAAGAATATGGCAATACAGTGGGAGTTTGTATTTTATGTATTTAGGTGCTATTTGGTTTTGGACACATGTATTAAAGTATTTTGGATATTTATCTGATCAGATATATGAAAATTCAGTTCATTCTGTTTTCATTATGTTAAAGTATTTGATCTCACTAAAGTTAAGGAGGACCAGTTGGAAATAGACATGTATTGATCACATTGCGTGTAATTTCCATGCTACGCATCCATGATTGATCTATGTCGTTTAGCTATATTGGTATATGTGACCACTGATGGTTTAGTTACGCTATATGTGACGAATGCCGCTTTGATCCTATGTTGATATGGTTAATGGACGAGATTGTCTAGATATACCCTAAGGATTAAGATAGCAATTTATGAGCTCACTAAAGTTAACACAATTATAAGGTTACATATGTGGCCCAGTGGAAGATTGTTGGAATTATTCAATAATATGGGCCACACATGTAAAATTAATTGTGTTAGGCTATCTAAATAATTAAGCAAAATTAAAGTGGTCTATTTGGAAATTGGCTTAAGGGTATAATTGTCATGAAATTAATGTGTAGATACCGGAGATAAATCTAATTTGATGAGGGGCCAAATTAGAAATATCAAAACATATAATATATGTATTCATTAGGGTTATGGTCCCCAACTCATACGGCCACCAAAGAGAGGGTTTCTCTATTCTCTTCTGTATCCCCATCAACAAAGAGAGGAACAAAGATTTCATCTTTGTTATTAAGGGCCGTAGCGGGTTGGAAGATCAAATCCCATAAAGAGACGTCTGCTTCAAGATCCGTCAAGCAAAGACAATGGATTCAGGTACGCTTCCGCAATTTTTATTTTGTTCTTCATCTCATGAATCGACAGGGTACAATAAATTTCTAACAGATATGGCTTCTAGATGTCACGGGGGTTGCTGAATTGGGGGTAAAGTGCATTTAAACCTCCTTAGATTTGCCTCGTTTGCAAAATAAGACATTTTAGAAAACTTAAGCAGTTTGCACCTCCCGCAAAACATGTTTTGCTCAGAATGACCCTTTCCGTCAAAATGACGTTAGAACTAGCCGTTAGAAGTAATTTTTTTTGTAAATTAAATTTTTTACTCCCCAAAATACCCCTATGAATGCTAACGTTAACATTGTGGCCCCCTCTTTCATTCTCTATATAAGATTGTTTTGAAACATAAAACCCAAGCTTTATATTTTCTACTTTTTTGACCGGTTGATTGGAAAAATAACATTGAATTTTTTAATCTTCCATTTTTTTTACTTATTTGCTCTCATTTAATGTATTGAAGCTTTTTCTTACCTACATATCTCTAATCCAACTACAAATTATGGCCAGTAGCTCACAATCTTCATCTCACGACGTCCCAATAGAAATTATGGAAGAATAATTTATTGCTATTGTGGATTAACTAGTCCACTGAAGACTTCATGGACACCAACAAATCCTGGAAGAAGATTCTACGAGTGTGCAAATTTTCCAACAAATCTTGTAGTTTTCTACTATGGGAGGATGAGAAACTTTCAGAACACTATCAAATTCTAATATGGAATTTAATGAAAGAATTAACGGAAAATTTACTGTACCGATATTAAATTACATAAAATTGCACAAACGATAGAAGTCTCAAATTTTTAGAAAACAATACAATCCGACAACCGAGTGTCAAAAATTGGACAATGTCCAATTTTCGACACTCCATTTGTCGAAAATTGAGATGGACGTTGGGTTGGTTCAATGGGGATGGTGGGTGGGTTGCTAATTGTTTTTTTTTCTTTTTGAGTTGGCTCGGTTTTTTTGGTTTTAGGTTTTAGGTTTTAGTTGAATGTGATGTTGGTTTGGTTTTTTTTTCTATTTGGTTATTTTTGGTTTGTCTGATTGAGGTTTTAACCAGTTGTAAGATTCTCCAACGTTACAATTCCAGCGTTCCAATTCTAACGTTACAATTACAATGGCTATATTATACCACAATGCTGTGTATAAGTATCTAACCAAGCAACGTCTTCTCTAAAAGATTTATTTCCTTCAAAATCTCTCTCATTCAGTAAGAAGCTCTCTAGTTCGTTGAAAGCTGCAGCTCCTCTCGTCCTACCTCCATTTGGAAGTTGATCTTGTTGTCAGCATGGATCAAAATCTAACAATACTATGCTCGCTTGGAGGTGTACTAAATGAGTTAGCGTATGAAGGAGGTTTAACCCAAGTTCTTATAGTTGATCGAAATATTTCGTTTCTTAGTTTACATAATCTAATTATTGATCAATATTCTATCGATTACGAATTTATATTAGTACATATTTTCGTATCTAATTGTATAAATGTAGATAGTGAAGAAGCATGAAAATTTATTCTTCAAGTGAATGTACAATCACCGTATATTAATATCTATGTCACTCCGCCACCATCAAGAAATAATAATGTAAGTAATATACCTACTTGTAATGTAACTTTTAACGTTGGTCCTAGTTCTTCTCATCAAGTTATTCCATTTACTGAAGAAGAACATATAGTAGATGATGGTAATAACGATGATGAAAATAGTGATGATCTAATTGAAAATTTAGATGATGAATTTGATGATTTTGTTGATAGCCTTAGCACTCCTGAATTATTTATTGGAAAATAATTTGAGAATCGATCTAAATTTAGAAGTTTTATTAGTGATATAGCAATTAGACGTAATTTTACTTATTCAGCTACTTTAAATAATGCTACTGGGATTATATATAAATGTAATAGTTCAAATTATCATTGGAGGGTATACGCTAAATCCATAGGTGGAGGCGAAAGATTTTCTATTGCTACGCTAGAAAATATATATTCTTGTTTAGGTGGACTTACAACTGGTTGTCATCCATTAGCTACCACTGTATGGGTTAAAAATCAGATTATTGATAAAATTCGAGATAATCAGTCGTATAGTCCATCTCATGTTGTAAAAGATATATTTAGGGAACATCAAATACATATTAAATACTATAAGGCTTGGAAAACTAGAGAACTTGCTCTATCCGAAATAAATAGTAGTTATATTGATGCATATAGTAGTCTCGAAGAGTATGGTCTTAGAATTATTGAGTCAAATCCAGGTAGCCAATGTTTCATGAATATTATAGAAAATAATAGGTTTGAAAGAAGTTTTATTTGTTTCAAGGCATGCATTGATGGATTTCTAAGGGGATGTTTACCTGTGATTAGTATTGATGCTACTTTGCTTTCCTCTAAATATAGAGAGATTTTATTTATTGCTTGTGCTCATGATCCTAACTATGAACTATATCCAATTGCATATGCTGTTGCTGAGAGTGAAAACACTGATTCTTGGACTTGATTTTTAAACGATTTAAGAATATCTTTTGAAAGATTTTTTGATGCCTAGAATACAATTTCTTTTATCGGATAAACAAAAAAGATTGATAAATGCCATGCATGCTATTTTTCCGGAACTGCCTCATTTTTTTTGTATTCAACATTTTAAAGAAAATTTGAAATCGGTATGTAGATCAAAGCATTTTCAACGTAGCTTGGTGTAACCCCTCTTCCCGAAATTTTTTGAATTTTTTATTATTATTGATTTGAATGGTGATTTTTAGATTTTTTTTATAGATAATTATTTAGTTAATTATTACGATAGATGACTTTAGCCATGGTTGAGTTTTGAACTATCAGACGACTAGAATCATGGCATGGATAATGCAGTGGCGTGCTTTAACTAGTGTTTAGCCATGGTAGGGAATGCCAAGCCATAGGTGTTTAACTAAGAAAATCAGGCCAAGTTGCGAGTTAATTCCTATAAATAGTTATTATAGTTATTTATTATTATTTGGACTTTTAGGAAATTCGGTTATACCAAACTAGTCCGGACTGGGCCCCAACCGAGCCCAACCCCGTGTAGGCTTATAGTGAGTCCTAAGACGTCCATGACGATATACTTTGAGTGTGTACTTATACCTTGTTTTAAGTAGCTAATAAATATTTTCCTAGAATAAATGTTATATATATATATATATATATATATATATATATATATATATATATATATATATATTATCAATATTCAGTTATTTTGATTTAAAATTTATTCTTGGAAATATGATAACCTATTTTCTTTACATTATCCTTGTGCATTTTAGGGTAGTTAAACTATATAAATGTGTATAAATAGATTTATGGTGCCTATTTAATAATTGAATATATGTTTTTATTATTATAAGAAAGGTTAGTAAAATATATTTATCTCATATATGTATTATGTATAGTAATAATATTATTTTATTGATATTATTAGTAGTGCTTGATTTGTTATGAAATAGTTGCCAAGGATATGTTTTGGGTATAATTCAGTGATATTTTATATTATCATATTATATATATATAATATATATATATATATATATATATATATATATTATATATATAATATATATATATAATATATATATATAATAATAAATATATATATAATAGGATAGATTATTATGAGTCATTTTATGTTATGGGTAAATAAATATTATTAATATTTTTGGTTAACTGAGTATTGATTGATATGTATATACGTGGTGTATATATATATATGGATGCGTATGTATAATATATATATATACAATGATAATAATTTGATGTAAATATTTTAGAAGTGTTATAGCACTTTTATTATAAAAACATTTTTAGTTTTATTAAATCTGGAAGTATATATATTATATATATATATATATATTAATATATATATATATATATATATATAATATATATATATATATATATAACACATCTTTGCTTTGAGGGTATGTATATGAAAGTATACGTGTATGTATATATATACGTGAGCGTATATGTGTATACATATATAATAAGCTTTAGGGATATTGCTAAGATTGTATTTCGATTTTTGAATACCTATTTATGGATATACACGTATATTAATTTTTATTATGTATATAGATTTATAGGATCAAATAAAAAGCACACCCAATAAATCCCAGCCCAACTGAACTCAGGCCCAAGCCCAGTCGGGCCAGGCCCACAGACCATACTTCCCAGCCCAGCAATGTGGCCCGACCCTAGGTTTTCCAAAGCAGCAGAAACCCCAAGCCAGGCCCAGGACAGTAAAACTCAGCCAAACCGAGCCTTTCCACTGCTCGGCTTCGACCGCGCGTGTAAATAGAGAGACAGAGAGCGAGCAAGGGGTGATTACCTAAAACCTAACCAACGTACAACCCAGGCGACCCTCCTTGGCCCCGCGCGTCACCACAGAAAGCCGCCGTCGGCCGAAAAAGCCGCGCGCGCACGTGCGGAAGGCAGCAGCCGCGGACAGTAATGACTGCAGAACAGTATGCTAAGCCACTTTCACGCAGGGAATCCTCCGCGACCGATCGACGATTTGTCAAACCAATTTTTCAGGTTCGAACCTAACCTATACCTTTTCATATCCATGGGATAGTTTAGCATTAGATCGAATCAAGATTGGTTTAAAAATTGACACAAAAGTTTGACGAAAATTGTCTCGAACAGGACAGAAGTTCGCGTTCGTGAACCTATTTTGGAAGGCGATAAATCGCTGACCCATCGAGTAATTTAGAAATACACCTGAATAGGATTGTAGATAACCTATACGGAATTAAAACCCTTCTCGTAGTTTTTGATTTCATCAAATGTATACCAAAAAACAAATCTTGAAAATCAGAGAAAACCATTTTCAAAAATAGAATTATTTAAAAAAACCTTCGATACGACGTACGTCCCGCCAATCTGGGCGACGTGGTCGCGAACCGAAAGCATCGAAAGGTGCGTATCGACTTCGTGGACGTGTGGGCTTTGACGGAATTCAAATTGGTCGCGTGTGCGCGACGAATTTGATACGTATCCGTCGAAATTCACCGTATCGGCCTCTGTGCAAATTTCCCAATTACTTGGTGCATGTTCGTCAGATCGAGACCGTATCATTTTTCTGGTCCTGTATACCAAGTTTGGTCCAATTCTGAGACAGTTGATTGGATCGCCGTTTCGCGGGCCCCACGATCTAATTCAACGGGCGATTCTGTGCACGGCCCACCGGAATCCAAAACTGGATATACCGTTGGATTTATATCATCAAAACAAATTCATAGACATGTAGTATGACGACTTTAGAGAATATTGACTCTGGCACGCTTTTTGCTGCAAAGCGGGTCCAATGGCGGATACCGTTTTGATCCAAAATTATCGTTTTGCCCCTGTATCCAGAATTGGACTTAAAGACAGGCAAACCTAGCTAATTTGACTATTCTGAGAATGTTGGCAATATCTGTTTCAACTTTCGGAGACAGTTGTGAGACTTGGACCTTTTGACTTGTGGATTGGCGATATATTGTTGGTTCTCCGTGCAACCTTCAGGCAAGATACCTTGCCTCCCTCTACAGTTTATTTACATGCATATTTCTATTATTATATCGTTTTACTGGTTGATTATTGACATGTGATTTGTACATCATGCATGCTAGTATATATAGTCATTGTTTATAGTTAATTTTGTGGTTCATATTGGATTGGTTCTCTCGTGTTTCTTGATTGGGTCGTGTCGTGTCATCACCTGTACTTAGACTGAGTCGCATTGTGTCATAGGATGAATAAGTCATAACGGAATTGCTGTACCTTGAATTCTTGAAGCTTGTTTGCCATTGATTGTAAAAGAACAGAATAATTATCGGAGGACTGAACTTAGACTCACAATACAAACTCGCTTGTACAAAGAAAGCCTAGGGACGAAAACCTAGGTACAACAATCTAAGTACAATTATTTTTTTAGATTCTGGGGGGTGACGATAGAGGCTCGAAAAAGCGACGACAGCTCTGCCTTACTCCTTGGACGATCGGGTGCAGCCTTGGCTCTGTAGAAGAACTGCTCGGCGTTGATGAAGAAATGCTCTCCTTTCAATTTCTCTCTGACTTTCTGGATCCGAGGGGGGTGCTCTCTCTCTCTGCTTTGCAAGGGAATGGCACCTTGCTATTTATAAGAGTGGGGAGCATCATTAGGGTTTGCAATGATTGCCCATTCTCAAAAGTCGGTGGTTAAGGATCAATGAATCTGAGCCGCTCGTAATAGATTTGAGCAATTAATGTGATTGCATCAAATCTCTGTGGGCAATTAATGATGATTGCCATAAATCCTCATAATTTGTTATACCAAGCTCGAATCTCCTGCCACATGTTCAATTTGATTGATTGCAAATGATCTGATTTGATCCCAGTAATTATGAGGATGACACTAAACCTGGTTGTTAGGATTTGTTGATGAATCTTGCCACGTGTCCCACTATTATTAGGCTGCTAGCTGTAGGGACACTGGAAAAACCGTGAGCCACTTAAGAAATCTGAGCCGCATGAGGATTGCTCCCAACTGAGCCGCATAAGGCTGGCCATGTGTCAAGGCTGCTTGGGAGTGGCCTCTGAACATTTGAATCGCATGGAGATAATCTGAGCCGCATGAGCGTAGGCGACCGCATGATGGGTGGCTTCTCAGTGAGCCGCATGAAGATAGTCCTCGTGAGCCGCATGGGTAGCCTCTGCCTGAGCCGCATAGGGTGGCCTCTGTCTGAGCCGCATGCGACTGTCCACGTGTCAAGGCCGCATAAAGGTCTTTGGGGTTTGATGGATTATGTCAGAGATTTCCTTCGTTTCCCTAGGAGTCTGTCATTATGACAGTCATTATTGCATCTTTCTGTCATTGGTCAGAGCTGTCAGCCGTCAAGGCATTAAAGACAAAGGGAAGAGTTGTTGAGGACCACGTGGCTCTCTCTGGGTCGCATGGAACTATTCGAGCCGCATAGACGCTTGAGCCACATGGATTCCTGAGCCGCATGAGCTCTCTGAGCCGCATGGGGATCCTTGGCCGCATGGATCTTTCTTTATTCTTTTCCATGCTTCTACAAGACCCCCTTCAAAGTTTTCAATTTGCAAAATTAAATACTTTGAATAAGAAGCATGGCTATGTATAAACTCTTCTGACCGTATATGATGTCCTGGCCGCATGGATGTCCCAGCCGCATAGCCTCCTCAGCCGCATTGGTCAATCAGCCGCATGGACCCCTTGGCCGCATAGGCTGTTTGGCCGCATGAGCTCCTTGCCACGTCATCCTGCCGAGTGTGTAAATCTTTTGTATTAATTGTTGTTGAATTGCCATCAGATTTAAGGCCATTTTTTTGGGGCAGGATCCCAAGAGTCTAGCCTTAATATAATCGCCTTGATAACCGAAGAGTCGGTTATATTGCTCGTGGACCGATGCGTCGGTCCATTGGGGTTCTACCTATAAATAGCAGGGTGTTTGGGAAAGACTTTCTTTTACTTTCTACTATTGCCCTAGCTCTATTGTCTTCGTCCTCCTTCTCTGATCATAGTAATGGCTCCCAAGAAGACTTTTGTGGCGAAGAAAGCAGTGTCTTCATCGGCGGCGAAGGGTAAGAAAGCTGCTTCTGCGACGAATGTGGCAGCTCCTCCGCCAGCTGACGTGCCCGTAGTTCACCCCGACGTCCACCCCGCTATCGATGTTAAGGACCTTTACGTGAGTTTAGAACCCTGACTATCATGGCTACGTCGCATATTTTATGCATGAGCCTTCATCTTCCTGTGTGCCGCATACACATCTCGGGCCGCATAGGGTATGTTCCATGTCTGAGCCGCATGAGATCTGTTGTTGTGACTGCATAAGTGCTTCTCTAGCGGGGCCGCATAAGCTCAGCTTAAACTCACTTGATTTGGACCGCATAAGCTTGCTTGAACTCATCTTGTCGTATGAGCCTTTTAAACTTATTCGAACTCTGTCTTATGAGGCTGTGTTTGAACAGAGCTGCATAACTATGTTTAGTCACTGTAGCATGAGTCTCCACTAGTCGGAGCCGCATAAGCTTTTTTCTGAGTTGGGCCGCCTAAGACTTCATTGAATCCGAGCCGCATAGGCTTGAGGGCACTAGTCAATCATCTTTTTAACTTATTTCTTTTATCTTCCTCTCATGAATTTGCCAGTTAACGCTGCTGGAGAACCCATGGTGGGTCGTGCCCAGGCCGTTATATGCTATAGGTACGACCATATAGTTCGATATGTGACGGACCAGTTACCTAGTGACGAGCCTCCGGCGAGATTGAATGCCCTTAAGAACCAGCCTTTCTATTTTCTCAACGCTATGATGAACTCGGGAAAATTAGAAAGGTAATACCTGAAGCCTGCGTTCATCTTCAGAGACGCCTTGACTGTGAAGAAGAGTCATGTTCTGGATGTATCGGAGAATTGGAGCTTCATTTCTAACGGGATGGCGATCCGCATCCCCCAAATGGAGCGTCATTTTCCACTATCTTGGTTTAATATGCTCCCACTGGACCGAAAGATGGAATAGTCTTTGACTCCTACCCGAAGTGGGATGTTTGTGGGAGACATCCATTACAACAACAGCATGAAGTCAGTGTGTGCGGGCAAGGTGCATGCCAGCTGCTATGTAATGGGATTGGCCCCGGGCACTTTCTTGAATGTGCCGGGTCCCAATTTCACGTTTTCTGCAGCCGACACTTTTCTGAACCAACTTGCTCGGAAGTGCTCCTATCCCATTGGCCGGTTGATGCTCCCGAGTTGGATACACCCCATTCCCTCATGGATTAATCTGTCTATGCGGATCTCGTAAAAGTATGAGGCCTTTCTGTATGAGATTGGTCTTTATCATGCTATTCGGGGTACCAGCCATGGCTTGCCCATAAATAAGAGATTGTTTATATCTCTGTTGGAGATGTATAACCGTCGTACGGGAACCTTCTATACACCCGTAGGGGAAATGGGGCTTGCACTCCATGAAATGTACGCGGTTTCCAAGCTTCCTTGGGGAGATGAAGCTTTGAGGCGTACACTCCTACGAATGAGGAGTTCGAGGAGTTGGAGGAACGGTATCCAGACATCGTGGCTATCTATCAAGAGATATTGTGCCACTATAGCACATGTCAGCAGATAGCCAAGAAGGACAGCAGTTCGGAAGGGAATGCTCCCCACACTAAGGACTGGGTACGCCATCTCTTTTCGATGGGTGCCTCAGGCCGAGTTACTTCCCGACGTCCTCAATTCCGGAAGGCAGTTCAAGCCTTGGTGTCGTCGGCCAAGAGGGTGACCACCACCAGTGACAGATTTGGAAGTCAAACCGACTCTTTTGGTTATTTTTATCAGGATACCCAAGAGCTGTCAGAGAAGGCGCTCCTGGCGGGATTCTTGATGGTATGGCTGCGGAATTGCGTAGTCTCGGGAGGAGTTGGTTCTATTGAGAAGATCAGTCGTAATTTTATCCTTTCCGCTGTAAAGCTAGTTTTAGGAGTCAAGCTAGCTCTCCTCCCGGCCATGGTATGCAGCATATACCGTGGCCTCCGTACTTTTACGTCCAAGGTCATCGCCCGCGATGTGACAAAAGATTTCGAACGGACTGAGTTACCCTATCATTATCTGATGGGGTGGCTGTTGATGCATTATTTGTCTTTGATGAGACCGGGCTCTGAAGACGACATAAGTGACGACGACGCTTTTATCTTCCGTTATCGTAATGAGACCTGGGAGTACGAGACCATGTGCGCCTGCCGGATGGCGCTAGCGAGAGCAGATATGTACAACATTTTGTATCTGTCCCTTGTTTTACTGCTAAGGAAATAGCAGCTGTACATCTCGACGGTATTGGATCCCCTGAGCTTCTGGACGTCCAGATGCTTCTGTGGCTGCGTAACGTCCGCCCCGCTCATCTGTTGTATAGCAACCGCCATGCTGTCTTACTGGAACCTTATTTGCCCAGTAGGTTTGCCCGACAGTTTGGATACAACCAGCTTTTTTGGACAGTCCCAGCTCTTGTCTGGGTTTTGAAGGTAGCCTTCTTGACGGTATCAGAGCCTGACACTACTATGATACATTCCATACTCGTACCATTTTTTCGGTCCCTGCTATTAAGGCGTCGGTAGAGATTTTGTATATGGCGGCTTTGTACCATGTTATGGCGAGCAAACTCCCTATCAGTTTTAACCCGGGTGCCAGTTTTATTGTTGGTACCGGCCTGGGTGAGAGGTCCCAGGGGGCCAAGACGAGGAAGAGGAAGAATAGAGTCGAAGTGCCAGATTCGGATTCCACTACTGCGGATGATGAGGGCGACGAACATGATACAGATGATTCTTCCTTTTCGGTGGAGGATGTTGGGGCGGATCAGCCGCCTGTTTTGTCAGATGAGATGGTGGCAGATCAGCCGCCCGTTGCACCCGGTCCTGTACGAAAGCGTAGCAGGCAGATTTCTCCTGTTGGCGGTATTCCTCGCTCCCGGAAACTGGCTGCGACCAAACATCGCAAGCTAACTATAAGGAAAAGAGGTGAGGAAGTCGACTCCACGTCGGAGGTAAACAAGTCACTACCATCTCTATTTAGTTCTTCCTTCCTTCTAGCTTTGATCTTAATCATTTTCTTTCCCTCTCGTAGGTGTCAGAAGAAGGGGAATCTCATATTGCCGAGGTCGTGACTCGAGAGGACGGAGGCTTTGAAGAACCTGTCCCCAGACTGCTGAATTTCGTCAAGGTGACGCTGATCGAGTCGTATCCTCTTCGGGCGACTGGAGCAGAAGAGCCGGCCAAATTTGGCCCGGAGGTCATAGGTGAGGGGGCTATGGTGGTTGTGAACAAGCCTCAGCCTTCACAACCATCCCCTGGTAAGATAAGCCACATTTTAACCAACGAGGAGGCCTATTCGCTCTATCATCACATCCTTCGGGTTAGACTGATTGATGGTTGTTCTGGGCATACAGGTCCTGCCCTTTCAGTGTCGATGATGGACATTGTTATGGTAGGCTCTGCCAGAAAGGATCTAGCGAAAGGGAGCATGCCCCTTACTCTTCTGGCCTGTCTTGAGAGGTCTCCCGCCGAATCGAGTCCAGGAGTTCATATGGCGGCACAGCCCGAACAAAGGGCAATGGCCCCTGTATCTTCCTCTGCTCGTATGACTTTGGGGGTTGACCTCTCAGCTTTACCGAGTATCCAAATCATTCGGGCCGCGGAGGAGGAATTGGCCGCTGTTCAGGCGTCCTTTCGCTCAAAATTTATTTCCCTTGTGGCAGGGGCGGCAAGTTCTGTTGCGTCTTCCTCGACACTGTTGGCCACACTTCCTCTGACACCGTCCTATACAGAAGTTCTGGATGAGGTATCGCAGGATGTGGTTGCTAGCTTCTATCGCCATTTGAAGAGGGGAGTAGACGCTGCTATGGAGCGGGGGACTCCTTTCACATTGGTTCGACAATGCGCCCAGGGCCAGATTGACATTCTTAAAACCCTTCCTGGCGGGGAAGGGATAGCCGCGCTTCTGGAGCCCAAGCTGCTGGAGGTTGATCAACTGATGGCCCAGTTTCAAATTCTGCGACAAGCTATTTTGTCTGCAGCAATTGGTCAGGAGAGGGAGTTCCTCACCACCACCCTGGAGAAGATAAAGCTCGCGCGAGATACGTCTAAGACGGCTATAGCAAAGGACCTTGGCGACCTGTCTCTTTTGTACGACCAACTGAGCCACCGGAGTGAGGCTTGCAGGGCTCGGGAGGCGGCCGCCTCCCAGGGGATATCCGCTACCAGGGAGCAGATTCTCGAGCTTCAGAAGAAGCTGGCCTTCTTGGAGTCTGAGCTTGAAGCTTCTCGTGCTGACAAGGAGCTGATGGTCCAGGATGCCGAAAGGGTTTCCAGAGCTTCTGGTGATCTGGAATGCGCTCTGAAGAAGTTTGAGGAGGACTGGCGGGCACATATGTACTTGGATGATGCGGAGGAGTTGTCCCAGGAAGCCGAGCGTAGAGCTAGGCAGCGGCTTGAACGGGGGACCACCTTGGTGAGAAACCGCCTCCTGGAATTGTGTAATGCTGAACTATAGTCGGCCTTTTTCTCCTTTTGTTTTTGTTCTCCTTTTCTTTTCTTTTTTGAGAGGGACGTGGTCCCAAAACAAGTAATGCTTTTTGGCTTCCATATAAAAGAGTATGTTTTATTTTACCCTTTATTTGTAATGCTTGTTGTGCTTGTGGTGTTATGGTGGTGTTTGTCCCGCATGGGGGACTTGTTTGTGGACCTGTTACCCTTGGCATGCCTTGGTTTTAGGTACGGATAACAAGTTTGATTGGGGATACCTAGAACAGTTCTACGGCAAGGTGGTCATAGACGTTCCTGGTACCGGGAGAAAGAATGCCATGGAGCAGCTGGGCTTCCGGGGTATGATGGGAAATGATGGGCCTGTACTAAGAAACTTAGCAAAGGATATTTGTGGGCCTATTATCCTTGGCGTACCCTGGCTTAGGATGCGGATAATAGGATGAAAGGGAACCGACATACTTACTCAGAGGTAATGAGGACATGGCAAGCATGAGGGTTTTACCGCGGAGTCTTCCTACTCAGAGGTATTGAGGACATGGCAGGAGCGGACTCAACGGAGGATATTTATGGACCTATTATCCTTGGCGTACTCCGGTTGTGGGTACGGATAATAAGTCAAAATGGAATCAACATACTTACTCAGAGGTAATGAGGACATGGTAAGCATGAAGATTTCTTCGACGAAGCCTTCCCACTCAGAGGTAATGAGGATATGGCAGGAGTGGGCTTAATGAAGGGGGGGTACATAAAATGACTCAGAGGTAATGAGGATATGGAAGCTCTATGTAGAGGGTGATTTGTTTTTGGCGGAAGTGAAACGACTCAGAGGTAACATCGACGTGGTCGTTTTGGAAATTTGTGGATCTGTTACCCTTTTTGTTCACTGGGAGTGCGGGTAGTGGATCATAAGGGAGGATCTCTTTCAGGAAGAAAGTTCAGAGGTATGGTCATACATGACTTACTATCTGAAAGAGTGACCGGGATGTGAGTTCAGAGGCACCTGCGGGTACATAACTCGATAATCTGGGAGATTGTGAGTTCAGCGGTACGGGAGGGTACATGACTCAATACTCTGGAATTTTGTGGATATGAGTTCAGCGGTATCAACGGGTACATGACTCAATAATCTAGAATTTTATGGATGTGAGTTCAGCGGTACCGGAGGGTACATGACTCAACAATCTGGAAAATATGAATATGAGTTCAGCAGTACCAACGGGTACATGACTCAATAATCTGGAATTTTGGGAATGTGAGTTCAGCGGTACCGACGGGTACATGACTCGATGATCTGGAAAATGTCATTTAGACATAATATTTCTTCAGGAACTTGCCGTTTACGGGCAACATGAGCAAGTCTTCGTTTTGTTTTGTGAGGCGGTAAGCACCGTTGGAGAATACGGCCTCAATGATAAACGGACCTTCCCATTTTGGCTGGAATTTGCTGGCGGTTTTGTGAGTCAGGACCATCGACCTCCGGACTGCCAGAACGAGATCGTCCACTTAGAATGTTCTGATTTAACCTTCTTGTTGAAGGCTCCGAAAATGCGTGCTTGGTATAGCTCGATTCGTTGCTGAGCCAAGAGGTGCTTTTCGTCTAAGGCCTCCAGCTCTTGTAACCGGCGACGATAGTTATCGTCTGTCGTCAATTGGTAAGTGAGAGCGACACGGAGCGAGGGTATTTGAGTCTCCAATGGGAGGACTGCCTCACTCCCGTACACCAGGTAAAATAGCGTATTTTCAGTGGCTGTTCGTACTGTAGTACGGTATGCCCATAAACACACCAAGCTTCTCGTTCCAGTCGTGTTTGTTGGAAGACACAAACTTCTTGAGAAGTTTGATGATTGTTTTATTGAATGCTTCTGCCAACCCATTCGCTGCCGGATTGTATGGTGTCGAAGCGACATTCTGAATTCGGTGTTTATCGCAGAACCGATAGAAGGCGTGGCTTGCAAACTGTGGACCATTATCGTGGATGATCCTTCGGGGCAGTCCAAAGCGATCAATGATGTGATGCTTGAGGAAGCTGATCATGTTTAAAGTTTTGACTTCTGTAAGCGGAACAACTTCCGCCCATTTGGAGAAGTAATCTGTGATTGCGAGTATGAAGCGATGTCCTCGGGAAGAAGATGGAGCGATCGGACATATGATATCTATTTCCATGGTTCGAATGGCCAGGCGCCCTGTCGGATGTAGAATTCGGATGGTTGGTGATGAAGTCCGCGTGGACTTGGCACGCTTTGCACTTTCTTGCATAGTCTATCGCATCTGCTACCATCGTGGGCCAGTAGTAGCCCATTCGGCGAGGACGGTCTGACAATTTTGGGCTAGGCTGATGGCCCCACAGATACCGTCATGAGCTTCGCGTACGACTTCTTTGGCTTCTGCGTTCGATAGACATCGAAGCAATAATCCATCGTAGGACTTCTTCTTTAGATACAGGCTCAAAGGATACCATATTGCAACTCTTTGCCTGGATCTTATTTCTGGAAGGTTTCCTTTGGCAAGATGGAGAGTTTGTCCAGTAATCCAAACCAACCCGAGATTGGTTGTAAGAAAGATATAGGGAAAGAGGTACATGAGATCCCTTTCCATGGTTCAAACCAGAGGCCTTTTGTAGATCATATCCCATTTCGTCATTAGTTCACGAAACTGTGGATTATACAGATGGAAAGCTGGTTGGTATTTGGCTTCTGACTTTGGCAATGTTGTCTCAGCAGGGGAAGAAGAAGAAGGATTATCTGCTGCCGAGATGAAGGTGGCAGCTAGAGGGGGAAGACAATGTTCACCAAATGAAATCATATGACATAATTATTTTTAGTGGTCTTCTTAGACTTGGTGGAAGAAGATGGTTTTTCGAAGTCCGCCACAGGATCTGGAAAGATCCATATAATTTTCCCTTTATCGGTAGACAAAGGAACAAGACCATTAGTTCGTGCAGGTGGAAGATTAACAATCTCCAGAGTAGTTCTCGGGATGGGGATGGCACCGTCCAACACAAGTTGAGCCAAAAAATCTTCGAACTGTAAAGAGATGACGTTAGCCGTTACAATTTTCTCGTCTTGTTGGAGAGTGATTGCATCGGAATTGACCATCTCCTGAATTTTACCCTTGAGCACATAGCATGCTCGAGTTGGATGTCCAATAAATCTGTGGTAAACACAATATTTATGATGGTCAGTCTTACCAACTTCCTTTGGTCGTTTTGGTTCTGGCAGTTGAAGTTTATTGCTTTTGATGAGACAATCAAAGATACTCCTGATATCATCTTCATCAAAGAGTATTCTTTTTTTGGACGTGGTTCCCATTGTGGTGGTGCTGTTGGGGTAGATGTTGGCTGATTTACATTGATATCTAGGGCTTCTTTGCCTTTTAGATTAATGGCCAAAGTCTCCTTGCTCTTGCAATTGTTCTGACGGCCACTATTATTTGGTGTAGCATGTTCTTCTTTGTCAAGATTAGGCATTTGAATACCTAATTGCTTGAACTTGTCAGCGCTTTCTTCTGCTGCTTTAGCGTTCATTATAAAGGAAGGCAGTCTTGGAATTGTGTTGATCATGTCCACATGCTGATTATAGACAACATGTTTGATTTGCAAGTGTCTATAATCAAAGCATCTGGAGTTCCGAGAGGCATTTTGAGTGCTTCACGACAGAATCGTTCAATGAAACATTCAGTAGTTTCATTATGTCGTTGTTTGATTTTGATGAGAGCAGACATAGTCATGTCGTTGGTTCCCTCATAAAATCATTCCAAGAATATTTGTTTGAAGCCAGCGAATGAGGTTATAGAACCATCTGACAAACTACGGTACCAGTCGTTAGCTGCACCTGCTAAACATCCGACTAACACTCTAGTGAGTAGAGCATCATTTGGCTGGAGTTGATCAGTCATTACCTCGAAGTGATTGAGGTATTGACTTGACGATGTGCTGCCATCAAATAGCATAATAGTAGGGGGTTTATATTTGGAGGGAAATTGAACTTCCTTCCATTCTACGGGATAGGGCTGTTTGGTCCCAAGTTTTTGTAGGCCATCTTTCTGTTTGAAAGCTTCAAATTGAGTACGTAAAAGTTTTACGGCCTCATTGGTATCTCTTGTTGATTGCGGAGGAGTGGATTGATTTGATATATTAGGAGGGGTACCGCATGATAAATACCACCCCCGATACCAAATTGACTTGAAATAGCTTGTGCAGAAATGGAAGCGGTGTAAGGAGAGTGTACCCCCAGGTCAACATTAACGGAAGATGATGTTGTTACAGGTTGCTGAGTCGGAATCAAATTTGCGACCAGTATATGTTGTGCCATAATCACAGCATGCATGCCTGTCATCATCTCAGCCATGTTCTTCAAACTAGCCTCCAAAGCAGCAATTCTCTGCTCTTGACTGCTAGAGCTGGAAGTATCTTGATCTTCTGTGACGGCATAAGCAGTCACTTCTCTAGCCCTCGAATGAGCTAGTGGAAAGGATGATCCTTTTAGAACTTTTACTTTCAGCATCAAAGTCATATAAAGAAACACCCCCTGAATAAGTGATAGGGATGTCTTTTTGACTAAAGAAATCTTGGTTAGAATCTAGAAGATTCTTTTGATCCATTATGTCTTGGTCAGATGGAAGATTTCTTTGACTGATTATTTTTCGACTTCTTGATCTAGTATATTGGTATACTCTTTCAACGGATTCATGAATCCGATCTAAGTACTGTTGACTGGGATTGCGTGATGTTTTACATCTTGGACGTTTTCCACCCCCAGTGCTTCGAGATGCCATGTTGACAGGAGCATAAAGTAATTCATCTTCGTCCACTAGGATTGGTTCAGGGGTCTGAACATAATTCAATCGGTCAAAGACGGACTGCTTGGCTGACTGACAGCAGCATAACAACTTCATGGTGGTGATTGCAATAATGTTCTTGCTATTGGTCCACCGCTGGACGGGATGGATTTATAACCTTTCGCTTCTATATTAAGAGTTCACGGAGGATCCCAGACGAGTATATTTCTTATTTATTTCTAATATTGTTAATTACTATATTTTCATGATTAGTGATGATTATACTAGATTCTTGACACGTTCGTTACATGGATTAGTGACATATGGATTTTAGTCATGTTACCATATTTTCATGTTTTGTCGTGTTGTTCATGATCATCATGTTTGTTTAACCATGTTTGTGACTTATTGTCGTGACTTGATCCATGTGTAGTAGTCGGGTGGAAGTAACGAGTAGATGTGTGATCAGACCTTAGACCTTGCTTTATTTTCATGCTATGTAGACCTTGAGGATGCAAATCCTATGTAGACCTTACGGTGTAACTACCCTAGACCGATCACATATTGAAATGTGTAATTCAAATCACGTAGATGGTTATGTTTTCTTATTTCATATCTTTCTTCATAGCTCATATTAACTGTTTCGCTTTATCTTCCATGCCATGTTTTACAGTTTATTTATTTTATCATGTATGCCATGACTATTCACTATTTTTATAGTCGTTATCATATACTCGGAACTGCATGCTTGAATTGTACTCTTCGTTTCCTGAGGGGAAACCTATTTTTGTAGATTAGTTGCCACTACTCTATGTATTCGGATCCTTGGGAAAGATGTGGGTATATGCCGAGGTCAACTCCAAAGGACTAGTTTGATAGATTTGATCATCAAGTTTAAATTTATTATATTAAATTTTGTGAGACATAGTATTTTTATTCAAATATAATCTTGAAGTTGTAATTGATTTAGTATTATAAATGAGCAAATGAATTAATTATGAGCAATTATTGATATTTTGAGCATTGTGGTGTATACAACGTTCTACCACTGATACCGCGACATAGGCTGGACTTGCCCACGCACTCACATCCCAAAAAATGGGTGCGGGTTGTGATAAATGGGGTCCCCTTCCTGCACCAACATCCCACCGATAGCAAAGTCGGACGCATCGGTATGCACCTTGAATGCCTTGGAATAGTCCGGTAGAGACAAGACTGGCTCCTCCGTCACAGCCCTCTTGATTGCCTCAAATGCCTCATCACATTTAGGCGTCCAACTCCAGACTTGATCCTTCCACAACAGATCGGTCAGTAGTGCTGCGATGAAGGAAAATTCTCGGATGAACCGCCGGTAGCATTTCGCCAGGCCTAGGAATTATCGCAGCTCCGTCGGCCTGGTGGGAGCCTCTCACTCCCGTATGGACTGGACTTTCGCGTCGTCCACCCAGATCATGCCATGCCCAATCCAGTACCCCAGGCATGCCATATCTTTCTGTGCAAAGGAGCACTTCTTCCGCTTGACGAAGAGTTAATTTTTTCTCAGCACCTGGAAAACCGTCTGTAAATGCTAGATATGCTCCTCCATCGTGTTTGAGTACACGACGATATTGTCGAGATAGACTACGACGAACCAATCCAGATAGGGATGAAAGAGCTTGTTCATCAAAGTGCAAATAGTTTCAGGAGCATTTGTTAAACCAAAGGGCATAAATAGAAATTCATATGCGCCATACCTCGTGATGCAAGCTGTCTTTGCCTCGTCCCCTTCCGCAATCCGGACTTGATAGTATCCCTAGCGCCGATCAAGTTTGGAAAAGAATCATGCGCCTCCCAGTTGATCGAACAAGTCGACCACCAACGATATTGTAGAAGCATGGAATTTCAAGCACATCTAAAAGCCAGAGGTCCTATGCGCCCTAACTCTCATGCACCAAAAATTGACATACGCCATAAAACTGCCGAACACTTGGCACAGCAGAAAACATCAAAGAAGTAAAGACATAAAAATTGGGCTTTTATTCCATATGAAAGTCTATTACATGTCTAAAATTCTTTTACAAAGGAGAATTCTTTTACAAAAAGAAAGAAAGCTACAACCAGGCACATCACTTCAACATACAGCCAGGTGCATCACTCAAGTGCTACAGCCAGGCGCATCATTCCATCATATCAGTGTAGGCGCATCCCCGTGCACAGTCAGAGCGAATCAGTTTCTCGTCAGCGTGCGAGCACTCTAGCAGGAGGAGTGGCTCTTCTAGCCTAACAAAATTGGGTCACGATAGCCCGATTTGTAGCTCTTCCAGCATAACAAAATTGGGACACAACTGCACCAATCTTTGGATGCAATAGGCACCTTAAGCCTGTTTCGGGATACGACGATCCCGATATTTGGATGCAACAGGCACTTTCACAGGCTTGTACGAAAACAGGACCGATGGTGAATAAACCAACTCGACACATCTTCATCTTCGGAAGGAGTTCATCGTCAACTCGCCAAGGCAGGAGACCCGATCGAGTTCGTCTTCATGAAGGAAAGCTAAGTGAAATAAGAAACAAAACTCTACACAAAGCTATTTATTAACCGGGGCAACCCTCGTCCATGCGCCAAGTGGCAGTCTCCTCATATTCTGTGCAATAAATTTGTATTAATGACAATAAATCTGCTTCTTCGTATTCAGCCAAGTTAAAACAGCCATTAACACCTCGAAGAACTCAACAGACGGGCCAATGAGGATGAGGATGCGCCATACGGTAGATGCACCGTCAGCACCATGCGCTCCGTACCGATGCGCCCAATGGGACATAGACCCATACGCCTAATAGGGCACAAACTGATACGCCCACTTTAACTCGTCACCCATCAAGCATTTAATGATATGTGACAGAGTTGGTAGCACGTTACCTGAAGACTGAACGCTTGGCAGCTTTTTGCAGAAAACGAAGAGTCGGAGACGTCAGCATGATCATTACTTACTTTTGTCGGCTACATATGTCCTTGCCACGTGGCTGGCCGATCACTCGTATGCGCCTCCATAGCCATGCCCCTAGAAGTCTGCATCCACCTCAAAAGCCATGTGCCCCGACTTACTCCTGATCCCCAAATGACAGAAGTCAAATTTTTGCATGCGTCTCCACATCCATGCACTCGAAGCTCTGCATGTGCCTCAGAAGCCATACGTCCAGACTTGTATGTGACCTCTAAAAGTTATAGACCAAGTCGCCCCATGTGCTAGATCCTAGGAGCATCCTGACATATCACCCTCCACCAAATTCGAGATCTTTGAGCCATGAATACGCGCCACGTGTCATTTGACTCAGTTATGCCGACGAATGGGTGCTAACCACCCAAGATCTCAGCAATAACCGAATCTCCATAACTGTCGCGTGTCAGCTCCACCGCAGCCCAACCGTGCAGTGCAAACAAGATTCAACTTCATCTCAGGCATCGTCTATGCGCCCCACATCATCAGCCACGTGGTATTCCCATGTAAAGACGCATCCTACATATGCGTGCATGAACAGATCAGTCTGCTTCCTATGTAATGTCCAGTCCCAAAATACGTATAGGATAGGGATACGTATTGTAACGCCCTAGTCCCAAAATACGTAGGACTAGAACGTAATCATGCCAGCTGTATACATACGAAGTATATGGACCCTCGTATATATACATAAGCTGTAAATACAGTAACCAAGGTACTAAATCTCATCCACAAGGTAAATAATGATATAAAATCAACTTTGAATTTGTCATGTATACAATCGTTGGGCGAAGACAAAGTCCACTACCAACAAATTTTAATAAGAACGAAATATACAAGGAAAGGAATTTGGTAGAGTAAGGAGATGACGATCCAAGAGCAACATCTCGATGAATAGAGCGCAAGTCATGGCCTTAGCTAGAGCACCTGCAAGAAATTACGGAACACACACCTGGCGAGATAACCAGGTCCTCAGAGGGACGTAACAAGATACATCAATATGCCATATAATACTGAATATAAAATATGCCACAATCTAAGAAAGTGACAAAACACAAAAAGGTAAACTAACCGAACTAAAGTGAACATACAGTTTGAGAAACAATCCTTCGACGCATGAGCCATGGCTGTAAATGGGATCGGCATAGTCCCCATATAGGGCACCAGGGGCCTACGTCCATAACGCTCGGGAAGCGTCAGAGGGCACCATGTGCAAGGGGCTACGTCCATAACGCTCTGGAAAATGTCAGAGGGCACCTGGAGCCTGCGTCTCCGGCGGAGCGCACAGGTAATAAGGGAAGTGCATAGAAGCCCATACGTCAGGTAATGTTCTCCCACCCAATGTACCTGTTAAGTCGCATCCACGACCATGTACCTCTACTAACTGCTAAGTCTCCTAACACGCCTCTATTAGCAGTTTGTCCTAACGCATGCGCATGGGGGATCAGCCCACACACAAGAACCTCTATATGATACTCATCTCATACATCCTTGTGGTACAACGGTGTCAAGGTATATGCAATACACTACAACGGTAGTCCCTTAACTCTAGGTCAACATGCAATCAAAGGATACTAATAAAGTAAATTATTAATCACTGAACAGGCAATAAATCAGGAACTGTAAGAACCGAAAATAAAGAACAGTGATATATAAAATAAATGCAGACTGAATATAAATAGTTTAATGGCAAGGTATCTTGCCTGTCATTACGCCTGGTGTGCGATAATATGAAAAGTCCAGCTGGATCCAATAGCCATAGTCATGGTGCAGAGGTCCAAGGTCGCGAGGAAATAGGAAAGATGATCAGTCGCAATCAAGATAATTGAGAGAATTTGTGTGAAGAATTACATATACTACTTTTAGAAAAATACGTATAATACTTGGAAACTATGTTTACTAGTAAAAATAATTTTAGGAAATATTTGAAAAGCAAGAATAGTTTGGACTAAAACTCTTCGTGTGTCAAAACAAAATCTTTTTAGGTAGAAAAGTATCTTTTGCTAAGACAAATTTTAATATATTTGATAATTTCTAAATAATACAAATATTAATAACACAACACTAAGAAATTTTTATTTATTAAAAATATGATCTAATGATACTAATACCCATATCATAAAAGTAGTAATTTTGATATATATTTTATCCTTATTTTTACCATATTGAAAATTATATTACTGCCATTATTATAACAAACCATTTGATAAAATAATAATAATAATAATAATAATAATAATAATAATAATAACAATAATAATAATAAACGTAATAAAATCTTTCAAGTAGTTGTATAGCTGTCAAACCCCTCCCCAATTGAAATCACAGTGCGGGAGAGAGAGAGAAGAGGGAAAAGAAGGGTTTTATACCAGTGGGGTTCGACGCTCCGGCGCTCCGGCGGGTGGCCGGCGGAAGCTGGTGAAGCGGAAGGCCAACCTCTCCGCGGGAAGGCGAGGTGGGTCGTGGGGCGGATCAGAGTCTCGGCGGACGACGTTCGCGCAGGTTGGGGTGGAGCTGCGCTCGCGCGGACGGCGGCCAGGGACGGTGGCGGCGGGATTAGGTACGAGGCCTTCCTCCTCTTTCCATTCTCTATTGTGGTGGCGGTGATCATGTCCGCTGAGGGGGTGGTTTGGGGTTGACGGTGATGAAGACGAGTGGCGGTGAGGGTGATGCCGTAGGGGCTGTTGAGAGATGGCCGGAGTTTTGGGGTGACGCGGAGGTGGTTGGCTGGGACTCATGGCCGGAGTCGGTGACAGACAGGAGGTTGTGTTGGTGATGTCGGGGATGGGAGGATTTCAGCGGTCGTCGTGGGTGGTGGTGACGGGGTTGTAAATTGGCCTGGACAGAGGTTGGCGGTGGTGGCGATGTCGAAATTTGGACAGGAACTGCTGCGGGGTTGCCGCCGCCAGGGATAGCACGACAGCTAGGCTTAGGGTTAGGGCTAGGATAGGTTTTGGGGTTGGGTTGTGTGCACGACGCACGACGGAGACGAGTTGTGTCCGGCTTGTTGGACACGAGACATGAAGAATGTATCTGTAATTAATGACATATAGTGGAGGGATGAGGCACAGACACGATGCACCTGTTTGGTTGTGGATGGATAATTTACTAGAGGAGTACCTCTCCTTTTATAGGAGGTGGAAATTCCCAGTTGGATAGGGATTGGGATTTATTTAAATCCCTAATAGATAAATCACTAATTAATTTAAACTGATTTAAAAATAATTCAATCCAAATCAAATCAAATCTAGATAATTTATATCCTTAATTTAAACTATTTTTAAACAAAGTCAATAAAATCTTTTCTAAATTAAATTACCATATTTAATCAAATGTTATCATTAACAAATCCTAAATATTATTTTCACAGTTAAATAAATATGGAAATAATTAATTTCAAAAATCACTATAAATACTTAAATATTACTTCATGATCTAACTTTTATAAATAACAAAATATATTAATAAGCAAATTTTACTTTACGCAAATCTTTTGGAATATTTCATATAAACCACAATTTTTCCAATCATCACTCATTTTTAAAAGACGAACAAATAACTCTTTTAGAAATTAAAAATATTTATCACATATTATTTGAACATGAACCTTTCCTATAAAAATAAAATTTATAATAAAATTATTTTCTAAAGTATGTACCTCGACACATATTTGCACTCGTCGAGAATTACGAACGCAAATTTCGCATGTTACGTAAATACGACAAAGTGACTCATGTGCACGTATAGATACGAAATAAAAATAAATACGAAATTTTAAAATAAAGAAAATCGTAGTAGAAATTTAGGGGGCTTACACGTATACATGCCAGCTACACATCGAGAGGACTCCAGCCCCGCTCGAATACGTATAATCTGTATAAACTATTGCATTAGGTCTAATCATGGCAAGTAAAAACTTATCTTAATCCACATAAAATAATAAAACATCAAGAATGAACAATATGGTTCGTGGTCTGCAGCCCACTAGCATACATGTCCCAATAGACTCGAAAGGAAATACGAGTCTAATAAAGTAGACTAATAAGCAGAATATGTCAAGATAAAAAATAACAACATGAGAGAATAATAAAATGAAACCATGCACCAATGATACCTGAATCCTACAGACGCAACTCATAACCATCCATCAATTCTACCAGTTTGGCTATAACCTGGAGAGATAACCAGGTCCTCAGGGGACTAGCAAGACACATAATATACATGCCTACTTTAACAGTTTTAATATGCAAGAAAGGATAGGAAATAGTACAAGAAATAAAGGCCGTAGAATAGTACAAAAATAAAATATAAGGAAGTGGCATGCCATCGAGAATCGTGCTGATAAACATGACTAAGAGTAAATCGGAGTAAACCGCAGCTCAGTGGGGACTCACGGCCCTATAGATCACAGCTCAATGGGGGCTCACAACCTATAGTAAGTGTCTATCGCAGCTCAGTGGGGGCTCACAACAGAGAGTGGTCAAGTATAGTCATCGTCTATCACAAGGTCCTCGCCTAGAACTACGAGTCAAGTCAAGTCAATAAGTCAACAAGTCAAGTCCCGCTCAATCATGTCAAAAGGACACGACAGAGGCTAAGCAATACTATCACTAGACATGAACACGATAGAAAAATGGCGGGAGTAACATGAGAAAAGAAGAGTAATAATCTATGTGCACGTAAAACTAGAAAGTAACTATGACATGAAGCATGAGAGAAATATGTACCAAATGAGACATAAAAGAATGGCAGTATAAAAAGGCATATAGTACTGTAAAGTTTGGTAATGTGTACTTGCCTGGTTCCGTGATGTGAAGATGAAGTCTCGCTCCCGTGTCCACGCCGCCGTAATCCAATGCTCCTAAATAATTTATTTAACTACTTTTGAAACTTATAACATAACTTAATTAACTATATTAATGTTTTAAGCTACTTTAACTATACTCAAATATCTAGTATGACTACTTAAATTGTATTATATATACGTGTCCAACGAGACCTCAAACCAAAGTTTTAGGGTTTTCGACCTTCCAATTAATCGGTTATGATCCCACGTCAATAACACAATTAAAAGTATAGTAAATTCCTAAAAATAATATTTAAAACTATTTTTAACAGTATTAACTCTGAAATTCCAGAATTACGATTTATAAAGAATTATGTGACTAATTGACTACTACGTCACCTAGTCTACCCGAAATTCGTCATGAACATGGCCAATTACTCAAAATAGCTAAAATACCCAAAAATATATTTTAAACAGAATTTAAATATCTTATTTCACAGAATATCATCATGGGTACAAGGGTTAAGTTATGATACAAGTTTGGGACATTCTAGGTCAGCAGGTTACCCGAAAATAGCTAGTTTTGACCTATAATTTTTTGACCAGATTTGAGTTGCTAAATTCGTGTAAAAATACTTAAAAATCCTAATTTATATAGTTTAACCTACATAAAATTAATTTTGAAAATAACCAATAATAACTTATAGTTCCTTTACAACGGGGTTAATTTGATCCTACCGAAACATGAATATTACCACCATAATTCATGAAACTTCTATGATGATTATACATAGCAAAAGCCATCAAAATATGATTTCTACATATTTAATAACATATATTCTACAGAATTTTAGCAAGGGTTTGAGATGGAAAAAATAGCGTTTCTTACCAAAAGTCCTTGCTAGAGAGGTTGTGAAGACTTCTCATTGCCGAAGCTCCAACCTTTCTTGCTATCCTTACTTGCTAATCCGCTCTTGATGAGTTTGGAGGGGTTGGTAATGGCTCTAGATGGTTGGATGGGGAAGGTGGAGTTTTTAGGGTTCGTTTTGAGTGGTTGGATGGATGTATGGTAGAGGAGATAAGTTTTTGTGAAGGATGGAAAGATGTGCAATGGAGGGGATGAAGATGATGAGTTGACTAATTGATTGATTGAGGATTTAAATAAACATTTCCTAATATGGAACTAATTAGATCTATCATATAAATACAATCCAAATCTGAATTATATATATATATATATATATATATATATATATATATATATATATATATATATATATAATAATGTCCAACATGCCTACATAGGTTTGAATTTGGCTTGGAAAAGGCTTGGGAAGGTTTGGTGGAACCGGGTCTCCTAAAAGTCATCAAGGATTTATTAACTGATTAATTAAATAAAAGTATGACTTGTGTCACGACCCGATCCCAAATAATTGGGTCGAACCGGATCATGCCCAGCCTGCACCGTTGTTGAGATAGCGGCAGTAAGCTGTTCCATTAGCAGGTAACCATACAACAACATCTATATTTGTCACAACTCAAATTCGAAAATGAAACTTTATTAAACTTTGAAATCAAATACAACTGGAATTTAAATGTACTGAAATAAATAACTGAATTCAAATAACAGAATTTCAAATAGACAACAAAGCTGGAAAAGGAAAAAGCTAGCTAATCAGTCGGCTCATCGGCCTCAGTCCCAACGTCCTCCAATGGGGACTCTGGCAGCACTACAGGGTACAGAACATGGTCGTAGTAACTGCTGTATAACAGCTCAGCATCCTCAATGTCCCCTAAAAATGTATCTCCAGTCAGGAGGGAGCAAAGTACAATTTATGCTAATTTAAACAGTTAAAATAAATAATAGAATCATGCACTTTTAAATAGTTTAGAAATGAACAGTTTTCTAGCAGTAAAACAGGGTGATTTGAATAGGCAATGAATATGACCGACTTGGGTTGTATAGTTGTATCCTATTGATACGATTCGGCTTATCCCCGTGTGTATGAGGGGTAAGCTAATACAGTTCTAAGTTACAGTGGATGTGGTCATAAACATTACTCTATTCCCCCAGTCCCCAATCAGTTACAGTAGTCACAATCAGTACTCTCAGAGAGAGTTTCGTGTTTGCATCGTGGTTTAAACTTGCAATAAAATGATTATTAAAATAACTGTAAACTAACACAAACTATACTTGCCTCAAAATAGACTGGACTGGAGAGGATGAAGACTTCGAGTTGGAAATTTAGGATCGTCCTCGAATTCCTACATTCGAGAATTGACTCAGAATCCAGCAGGATTACCAATCTGACTACGCTAGTTGAAATCTCTAATTGTGTCCTAATCCATTTTAATTCTTTATTAATAAAACACGAACAAAAACACGATTATTGGTGCGTTGAATTTATAACGAGAGAAAGATCGTTTAAACTTTGTATTTTGGAAAACTCGTCGATACCAATTTAATTTGATTAAAACTTTGTATTTTAGTAACTATAAATATAAAACTAAATTTCTTATTTTAATGAGAAATACATGATCGTTGTTAAATATTAAACTTGCAGATTTTATTGTGAAAAATCTTTATTAATTTTTATATGAAAATAACTTTTATCAGATTTATGCGTATGCTACAAAAACTCGCAAAATCAGCAAATAACATAAATCCTACGCTACCAAATTACCAGTTACAGAGCCAACAACCAGCTGGGCTTATGCCCATTACAATTCATTTACATAAATTGAAATAAGACAAAAACGGTCGTTAGTTCTAAACTTCCTATAAATTAAATATGAATAAATAAATAATAAATTAAATTAAATAATAACGAGTCTCAGATATGGTCCAATCGTCAACTAGGCTAATGCCTCAACGTCCGGACGAAGCCGATTTCGTTTGCACTTAGCCAGGGCCCATTGACCGATACGGTCGTCGCCCAAAATCCAAATATTTAATATATATATCCGAAATCTATTTTAAAATTATTTTTAAAATATAATTAAATTTACGGAAAAATCCGGCAGCATCTCCTCTGTTTTTGGTCAACCCAAAACTGGAAAATATGCCAATAATTTTTCCTACAAATCCCAAACTAGGGAATCCCAAAAAATATATAAAAATAACCACAAACATTCCACAGATTAATTCGAAACTACCCGAACCAAATTCGGGAGTCATAATCCAACCAAAACATCACAGCACGCTACCGAAAAAATCCGAAAACCCAAAATATTTAGAAATCTATTTTCCGAAAAGTTTCGGAAAAGCAAAACAACCAACCGAACTTTTCCGAAGGTTCCGAAACTACGACGTCGCTAAAAAACCGAATTCCTGGGAGAAAATCGGGGACCAATCTCATCACAGACAGAATAAAAAATAGGACGGGACAGGGGTTGTACCTTGGGTTGCTCGGCTAGAGCTCTCAGATGTAAAATTATAGAAATAAAGAGATCCGAAACGCGACAGAAAATCTGAGACTCTGCTAGACAGGGCTGTCTAGAACAGCGGACACGTCTCGGGGTGCGTCGGGGAACAGCGTCCACGTGCTAGGGCACGAGAAACTGCGGGGTCAGCGCTGATGGGGTCGGCGCGGATGTCGGGAGGCGCTGGAAGGGGCGCACGGCATTGGGGGTCGGCCGGAGGTGCGCCGGGGAGGGTCGCACAGGTTCGCGCGTCGGGGAGGGCGTCGCTGGGGGGCTGGCGAAGGGGGCGCAGGGGGTCGGCCGTGCGGCGTCGGGCGCGGGGCGCCGCTGGAGGCTCGGAGACGGCGCGGCTGGAGGAGGCTGGCGGTCGGGGGTCCAGGCTCGGGAAGGGGTGAAGGGGGTCTGAGGGAGAGGGAAGATTAGGGGAGAATGGAGGAAAGTAGAGGAGATGGGGTTTGTGTGTGGAGAGGATGATGGGGGTTTTGTTCTTCTGGAGAGAGTGATGGGGTTGATCGTGGGATGAAGAGTATGGGGAGTTATAAGGAGAAAAGAGATGGATGTTGTAGGTGGTGGGGGAGTGATTGTAGAGAGAGAAAGTTAAGGAGAAGGGAGTGTACGTGGGTGGGTTGCTGGTCCAAATTGGACCAGCTCAAGATATATATTTTTTTTTTAAATTAAAGAATTCAGGATTTCAAAAATAAATAGGATTGGGTCTGGGTTCGGGAGTCGGGTCCGGGCTCGGGTCTGGGTCAGCACCCAAAAACCATATTGATAATTTTTGAAATTAATTTTAAAACTCAATAAATTAACTCTAATAATAACTAATAATAAATAATAATTACACTATAAACTGGGTTTCACAACTTGTGCCATAATTTGAATTGTTAACATGCAAGAGAATACCATATCACCATGGCATTCCTAACATGGCTAGTATGCTAGTTAAAGCACCCGACTACACTAGGCATGTCATTCTCTATAGTCGTCTTGCATATCCAAACTCAACCATGACTAAGACCATATTTATAGCCTATAAATAGAAGGATCATTCTTTCATACACACACACAGACGCAGATCATCATATCTATGTACAGAGACAAGAAAATACACGTAACGTCTACTTCTCCTTCAAACACTACGGCATCCAGAGCAACCCAGACCTTCAGAGAATTCAAGATCGTCGTCAGATCGTCAATGGAGTCAACGCATTACCACTCGCTCCACCGATACAGTTCCCAGATAAAAATAAAAGTGTACTCCTAGGACTACGTCTAAGTCCTACATTGTATAATGTACTGTTTGTAATTGAAATACAAAGTTTTATCAATCAACAAAACCTTGTCGTATTTTCGATGGCAAACAAGCTGGCGACTCTGCTGGGGACTTCTTTCTCTTATGACGAGAAAGTTGTGTCACAATCCGACGACATCAAGCTTGGCTCCTCCCATAAGACACTCGTGGTGTGCCTCAACCAACAGGCGTATGAGGAGTTCATTTCTGAAGGCATCGCAAGTTTTCGAAGCGGCTGCCAAAGCCGAAGAAGACTCGCCAAGTCTGGGTGTAGAAAGGCGATGCGCCGAGCACTACCGCTGAAGGGGATGCGCCACCGTAGCCCACCCTTCCTGCTGACGTTCTCAGCAAGCAAGATGCGCCCACCAGTGCAGCACATCTGCCAGGGAAATACAGTGTTGACTGCATTCCCCAACTGTCCCCTTCTTAGTCGAAAAAGATTCGTCGACGAAACAAAGGCGCATCCAGCTTCCCGTGCATGAACTCTGGCGTGCAGGAGAGGGCCTCTGTCTTTGACAGAATCACCTACTGTCATGGCGCAGATGAGTTAGATTTTGAGTACTATGCGCCTTCGCAGGCTGGTACGAAAAAATCTAAGACAGCACGGGCCCTGTGCCCCAAATGTGCTATGCCTACAGTGAAACGGAGATGCGCACTCAAAATCATGCGCACTGCCAATGGTAAACTGTACAGAGTCGACTCGGGTGCATTTGCACCTGATACGAGCCGACTCTCAAAGTCCCCGTCTCGCTTGGGCGCATCTTCTGCGTTTGGAACCAAGTCGAGCGAGACAAAACTTGTGACTTTGAACCCATGCGCCCAAGTGGGTTGTGCGCATGAAGTGGGTTCAAGTCATAATACATGTTGCTCCCCCACTAATGATTTGGACGTATCTCATGCACAGGAACTGGATCAGGGGGTACAACATTCACATGACCATCCCGAAACTTGACCTTGCCATGTGCCTGAAGGGGGTGTGAAAGTAAAACTCTGCCCTCATGATTTGCGTAATGTGATCACTCACAAACGATGATCAGGAGAGATGACCATTAAGCACGATGTGCCCCTCGCGGGGCACACTTGTGTCATGGTCACCATCAACTGCTGTTGTTGCAAAACAACGGCTCCATCATCCAGGCAGTCTGTGTTCCAGCGACTATAATCTGTTGCGCCCATCCGACGTCGTCTCCGAAAGAAGGTGCCAATTGAAGATGAGTCAGATCCCAAGGTCACTTCTTGCCATGTTGTCTCCAACTCCCACTCATCAGGGAGAAAGACAACCACCAATCCCTTGACCTCAGCAGCATCATCCATGAGTCAGCCGAGGAAAAATAAAACGATGGTCCCGTCCTCATGGGTGTTTGAGAGCACCCGGTCAAGGAAGAAGGTTCCATCAAAAGCATTAGCTGGGAGTGATCAAACTCCTGTTGTCCATGATAACCCTCCGCTTGAAGACGATGACGTTCTCCATGGAACCGATCCCGAGGTAGCTCGGGGTAGCCAGTACGAGGCCTCAAAAGGGGAGACCCTTCCGAAGGAAAGTGAGGTCGAAAGTGAAGCCTCAAACAATCCATCCACTTCCACCTATGTTATGCCAGTCTACATGGCTGGGGGTGGTGATGAAGACGAGTCAGACATTCCAGCTCCGGACAACGTGCAGCGCATGGACACCTTGGAGAGGAGCCTCAAAACCCTCTATACAACCATACAATCCTTGACTCAAATGGTATTTGAGATTCGAACCACTTTGGCATCTCAACTATTAGTAAGGGCACCTGCTATTACCAGTCCTGATCCAGGGGCCAATGGAGAATCAAGTATACCCCCTCAATGGGTATCTTCGGGAGCAGATTATCATACTGTACCTCGGACGTCGGCTCCTTCAAATGTCGAGCTTCACAACTTACCGCCCTCACCGGCTCCCAGTTCTACAGAAGAGCTGGTTGACATGATCAGAGATCTGCGCGAGCACTTTGAAGCGCAAAACAAGCAGAAAGAACGTTAGAAGATAGAAATCCCGCAACCTTACCCTCTCGAGTGGAACAAAGTGGTTTACCCTCCCAAGTATAAACCACAAATACTGACACCATATGATAGGAAAAATTCTCCTCGCCGGTATCTGACCTACTTCCAGTCTCAAATGGGACATCTCCCGAAGGAAGATGCCCTACTCACCAGCCTGTTCGTCGGGGCATTGAAAGGAGTCACTTACGAATGGTACTACAGTCTCCCTGACCAATCCATATCATCCTTCGATGACTTGACATGCCTCTTCCTCGACTGATTCTATGACGGTGGGAAGGACAGGACCATGTCCTATCTTATAGAAGTGCGCCAGACAGAGAAGGAGACGGTTAGAGCCTTCATCGAATATTTTCGACAAGCATGCTTAAGGTTGCCTCCGGGTATGCCAGAACATGTACTGATCGATGCCTGCAGCATGAATATAACTCCTACAATCAAGCTCTAGCTCGACTCCACCTAGCCTCCCGATTGGAGTTCATTGATCATTGGGGCCGAAGCTGCTGAGAAGAAGGCACGTAATGCTCGCCTTCTGGGGGTTAACTTCCCTGCCTTTGATGACAAAAGGAAATATGCCCGCTACCAACAATATTGGGCACGAGGCGAAAGAAAAGCAGGCATTGACTGTCAACGCTTCGAAAAGTACGCAGGGGCCCGCTCAGAAGCTTTAACCAGCACCGAGGCCGAAGGAGGTCTACTCCTTCAATGACGAGGACACCTTACAACTCTTCGAGATGCTGAAACAGAGCGACAAGATCAAGTTGTCTGATCCTAAGTGACCTGACGAGGTGGGCAGAGTGGGCGACCCGAGGTACTATCACTACCATCGGTTCGTTGGACATCCAACTCAAGACTGCTACATCCTCAAGAACTACATACAACGCATGATCAATGCAAACGTTATCTCAGTCGATTACGAGGAGAAGACAGTCTCGGCCAATATGGTGCCACTCTAGTTCAGTACCTTACCGCCTACTACAACTCAAGATGGTGTTGTCCCCATCCCGAAGGCGACATTGGAGGTGGTCAACCTTCCGTCGACTCGTGACAACGTGAGTGGACTGATTCTACTTACCACATCTCGGGGGAAGATCATGTGGGTTCACCCAGATCTCGCTCCGGAACTGACTCAACCAGGGGTTCATTCTACCTCCAAAGCAAAAGACAAGAAGACCAAGTCTTGCCAAATGGTGACCTCCTCCCCCAAGGAGGCACTTCCTGTACAAACACGTTTACAGCAGAACGCTCACCTGAGGAAGCCCCTGTCGAAGTGGCACCTCCCTTTACCACCTCGGCTGCTCAAGGTGAAGGTCCTTCCCGACTTCCAGTAGCCGACAAACAGAAGGATAAGGAGGCCCGCTTCGACAAGCCTCTACAAAGAGACAACGCTTTGGGGTTAACCAAACCCTACAACTTCAACATACCGGCATAACTTGCCAGTACTCCAGCTCAGATGTCCTTGTTCGAGCTTCTACGCCTGTCTAAAAATACTCGGAAGGCTCTCTGCGAAGCCCTGAAAGATGATGAGTCTTTCATCAGTCAGGTCAAGCAGCCTGAGGATGATCCAGTAGCATATCCACACTGCCATAGTGTGGGGGAGATCATCCCCAGCATCACATTCACACAACAAGACATGTTGCTCAAGAACAACAGGCATAATATACCACTGTATTACATAGGGTACGTTGGTGCCATCAAGGTAGATCGAATGCAGATCGACTCGGGGTCTTCTCTCAGCATTATCCCCCAAGCTCTGCTCCAGACGTTAGGGATCCTGATGCATCATCTGGTGGCGTCCTACACTACAATCAGTAGCTTCAACACCAGTAAGAGTGAGCTACTGGAGAAGATCCGGCTGAAATATCATATCGGTGATCTCCAGACCGAAGTGACATGTTATGTTGTGGATGCGTATCGTGAACTACAACATCTTGTTAGGGAAGCCGTGGCTACTCGAATACATGGTGGTACCATCCACTCTCCATCAATGTTTAAAGTACGTATCTACCAACAGCATAGTCCAAACAGAGTTCGCTGATGTCAATCCTTTCAGAGGGATTGAGGCCTTCTTCAACGACTCTGATCTGTACAAGTCGATTCATCTCAAAGATGAAACCAATGATGCCGATGATGATGCCGAGGCATAAGCTGACTTGGAGGCATAAATGACAGTCGATGCTCCCCTGAAAGTGCGACTCAAGGGGAAGCCGTCTTAAACACTGTCTCCTATAGTAGTCAAACTTCACGAAAGGGCACCAACTTCTCTAGGCGGTGCATCCACTGAAGCCCCCTTAAAGATACGACTCAAGAGGAAGTATCCCCAAGTGTCGGCTCATCTCGTAGCAAAACTACTGTAGGGTGTGAAAAATTCTGACACGCTGACATAAGACCAAGTCAGCCAAAGGCCATACGCTCAGCCAAAGGCCATACAATCAGTACAAAAGTCATACGCTCAGTGAATATTTTATTATTTATTTCTCGACAGACAGCACAGCATACGCTCAGTGGGGGGATGAATCTGACACTTCGTCTTTCGTAAAAAACAGCTGTCTTAGGAGAATTAACCGTCGTATGGATTTTCGAGAATTGATTTTGTCTTTTACGAGGACAGCTCATTAGCCATCATGAATGCACAACCATTATTACTGTCATTTCTGACAGTCTGTCAGTCGTCATATCAGCAACACGACGCTCGAGAGATATTTGTCAGTTATTGGGAGATATGGCATATTCGAGAAGATTGAAGACAGCAACGTGTCTACTTCTCCAGTTATACCACTCCTCATCAAGACAGCGTATGTATTTTATACGACTCCCCATCAAGGCAGCGTATGGACTTCATATGACTCCTCATCAAGGCAGCATATGTAATCCATACGACTCCTCATCAAGTGAGCGTATGTACTCCATACGACTCCTCATCAAGGCAGCGTATGTAATCCATACGACTCCTCATCAAGTGAGCGTATAGACTCCATATGACTCCTTGCTATCCAAGTCAGCGTATGCTAGTCATACTTCTCCAAAAGATAGTGTATCAAAGCAAATGCATTCAGAATGACTTCAAATGTACAGTCAACACACGTTCTCATGTGTCCTGTATTTGGTTACCCACTCATTCAGAAGTTATGCAACATGGCATTCATGCCATCAATCTCTCCTGGATATACTCCACTACTCTCAACCGCACTCCAACGTGTCTCCACCAAAATTCGCCATGCGTCCCTGCAGTTGTGTACACGTCAAGTAACTGACCGAGCGTATGCCCAGAGCAGTTATCCAGAACTCTATAAAAGAGAGTTTCTCCACCTTCAACAGACACCACATTCAATTCAGAGAGAACAAAGAGATTGCCCAGTTGCTGTCCAAGTTCTTCGAGATCTGAGCCTTCTTCATCGTATTGTCCAAGGGATAAAGTGATCGTCTTCTAGATCAGATTCCTACAATTGTAATTTTCTCAGAAACACAATAAATAAATAGAATTTATTTATGGAAAATAAATTGGTGACTCTGTTGGGGAAAGCTGTCTCCTATAACGAGACAGTAACAACTCAATGCGATACTTTGTCTATCGGTTCGACGAAGAAGACGATGGTCGTACAATTCGACCAATCTGCTTACGAAGAAATGCTCAAGGCGAAGGAGGGCCGAACTGCTTCCTCCGCTTCTCTCTCTGCCAAGAAGAAGGGACGTTCTGTCTATGTCCCTAGGTCTTCTTCGGCGGCCCGAGACGCTTCTGTCACTTCCCACACTGACAAGAACACGTCTCCAACCTCAGCGAAGCACGCCTCGGCTTCTCTGAATACAGCAACAGTGGCTTCTCCTAGTCACGCTGACAAAATGGGTTCTTTAGCCAAGTCAGCGTGTCCAAGGAAACCCATCTCTGGACATGTCAAAGTCTCTTCTTCTTCTACTCCTACGACAGCAGTCGGCTCTTTAGCCATTAATGACTCTGTGTGTATAGCAATCATTGACCAACCATACGCTAGTCAAAAGACAGCGTATGACAAGAATTCTCTGAAGTCAGCGTATGCCAACCAATACAGTCCTTTGACTGTCTCTCAAGGCCAGGCTGGGGGTTCTCTTCCACAGAATATACAAATGATTCCCCCACAACTTGCACATCTTGTGCCAACCAAGGAGAACGACTCTTTAGTCAACTCCTCTGCTCCTAAGGTTTTTACCTCTGGGTTTAATTTGACTAGTACTCTTACTAGATCAAACAAAGGAAAAAGCCTTTTGGCTACTTCCTCTAAAGATGGATTATTATCGACTCCCAGTCGGAATAATGTTCATCTTCCTTCTCTCAAAATTTCCCGATCCGAGAAAGGCAAATTGCAAGTATCCAGGACTGATACCAAAATTGTACCTCCTATGGACCTTCGTAACAAGCTTAACCGGAATCGTCTCGGTTCTACTTCCGACATAAAGAAGCTTATCAAACTGGGACAAGTATAATAGACCTTGATGCACAATATGCTAAGAACTATATCGCTCAGATCAATCGGTCTTTATACATTCAAGAACCAAAAAGACAGAAGAATAAAAGACAAGTTTCTACACAGAGACTATCTTCAAACACTTCCCAGTCTATTTTCGCAGATCTCCGGGAACATCTGCAAAACAAGCAGAGAATCAACACTCCATCTGTCTCTGACATTGCTCATATTCGTCATGAAGAGCATTGTTGTAACTTCCAACCTCGGGTCGTGATCCAGTGTTGTTGTTCACCGAAAAGACGATCTGTCTTCGAACGGATTCAACATGAACCAATACCAGACGAAGACGAACCTCTTTATGCTTCCGTCAACATGCCTCCAAAAATACTGGGGTAGAATACGATCTGATTCTATGTTAGATTCCGAAGACGGTGTTTACCTCGGTACCAGATCCAGAACCAAAGCTTCGACCAGTGTCTCTTCTTCTTCTCATCCAGATGATAATCCTGAGACCACGGAAGACTTCCTAGGAGAGTCCAACTTTCCAGTATTAACTCCCATGAATAGCCCCGGGAAAGATGTTGACTCTCATAGCGACGATTCGGAACAGACTGTTTCATCGTTGATACCTCGAATGATTACCACTTATATGGTAGATGGCAATCACGAACCTTCGACTAGCACTGAGGCTCATGAATAAAGGATTTCTTCCTTGGAACAACAGTTACGAGCCATGGCGGATACATTGACTGCTATGCATACTCTTATACAAGCTCAGCAACAAACTCAGCAAGTTCAACAAACAGTACCACCAGTGGTATTAAATACTCCTGTTGCCCCAAACCTGGAACCTTCTACTATTCCGGGGGTATAGTCTAATGTTAATGTATAGCCCACTCCAAGTCAATCCGGAGCTGGGGGTGGTACATATGTTGCAGTCCCTCCTCCCAATTATGCCCAACAAGCAACGACACCGCAATCTTCCAGAGCGGTCACTGAAGAGTTGAAGAATCTTCGGTCTCAATTCAAAGCGTTCAAGCAAAAGGACGACTTACAAAGATTAGGTATCAAGCAGCCTTACCCCATACAATGGAAGGATGTATCGTACCCCCCAAAATACAAGCCTCCGACCATCTCTTTCTTTGATGGGACCACCTCCCCAAGTCAGTTCATCAATCAGTTTGAGGTAATGACTGATCAGCTGCAACCGAGCGATGCCCTCCTCACTCGGATATTTGTTGGTTGTCTTAAAGGAACCGCTTATGAATGGTATCGAAGTCTCCCTGATGGGTGCATTACTTCGTTTGCCGGGTTCAAACAAATATTTCTAGAACGATTCTATGAAGGCATTAACGACATGACCATGTCAGCCCTTATACGAATTAAACAGAAAAATAATGAAAGCACTGAGAGCTTCATTGAAAGATTCAGAAGAGAAGCTCTAAAAATGTCTCTCGGAACTCCTGATGCCGTCACTATCGACACTTGCAAGTCGAACCTCTTACCAATCATCAACATATGGACAGGATCCACTCAGTTCCAAGATTGGCCTTCCTTCATCGTCAGTGCCAAAGCTGCCGAAGTCAGTGCTGAGACTTTCAAAGGTCTGGGGTTACACATGACTCCCAATGAATCAAGTCAAAGTACTAGCAATAGTACGCGACCCAACAATCGCAAAGGAAAAGAGACTCTCGAAGTCAATCTCCAAAGGAAAAATCAAGAGGTAATATCTGCCCAAGCTACCCCAGCTCCAACAAATCAACAGCAGAGACCTCCTCGACCGAAGGAAGAATACTCTTTCGACGACGACGATGTTCAAGGCATCTTCGAATGTTTACTTAATGGTAACAAGATACAACTGCCAGATATCAAAAAACCTGATGAAGCCAACAAGACGGATCATCCAAAATACTGTCCATATCACAGAATGCTGGGTCATACAATCCGGTCTTGCTTCGTATTAAAAGGAAAGATCCAAGAAATGATCAAACCAGGAGCTGTGGCACTAACACCTAAAGACAAGACAGTCACAGCAAATGTGATTTCGATGCAGTTCGGTGACTTTCCTCCGTTATTGGTAGAAAATGGGATTGTCCCTATCCCCAAAGCAACCCTTGAAGTTGCAAATATTCCACCAGCCCAGAATGAAGGACTTGTTTCCGTCACCACAAAAAAGGAAGAGATTATGTGGATCCACCCAGATTTAGTGACGGAGTTCGAGACGTCCTCCTCTTCGCCTCGGAAAGCTCCTCCGTCTAAAAAGAAACCTGGAAAGACTAAGTCATGCCATATGACTTCTAGCATCACACCCAATCTTTCTCTAACCTCTACTTTCATCCTAGCAGGAAAGTCACCACCTACAGAGGTAAAAACTGTACCTCTATCCGAAGACAGATACAAACTTGCGTTTCATCTATATAGTTCACAATCTCGTGAATTAATGGCGAAGATGGGTTATGATCTAGCCACTGCTCCTGGTTTAAGCTCCGGCAAAGGACTCCGAGCACCTCTAGCCCTCACTTTGAGACATAATAAATTCTGTGTTGGCCTCGGTTTCTAGACTGAAGCTCTCATCAAGCACCGAAAAACCAAGAACAAGATGAAGGATTGCAACATGGTTTCGGTCGACTCTGAACCTGAGCCTGAAGTCGAAGCTTTCGTCAGAACCCGGTCAGAAAAAACATATCTGAAAGATGAGGAAACTCCTGATGTCCCTCCGGTTGCAGCTCCAGCACCCATCTCTAACGAAGGACCTTCAAATGCTCCTACTGAGACGATTCCTTCTAAACCAACAACAGCCGACAAAGGAAAGCAACCTGCCCGCTTCGACAAACCAATCAAGAAGTCTCTTTCTTCCGGATAGCAGAAACCATATAATTTTGATATTCTGGCTCAACTTGCTAACACTCCAGCCAGATTGTCCATCTTCGAACTTTTACGTTTATCCAAGGAAACTCGGGAAATGTTAAGTGAAGCTCTACTGCAAGCAGACTCTGGCCTGACTCATCTGAAGAAGCCGGAAGCAGAGCCAGTGACTTGCCTACATTGCAACAGTGTCTTGGAAATCATTTCGAACATCACTTTTACCCAAGACGATATGCTTCTAGAGGACAATCATCATGATCGGCCTCTCTACTTCACTGGGTACATTGACACGATGAAGGTCGACCGTATTCTAATTGATCCAGGATCAGCTCTAAGTATTATACCTAAGAGTCTCTTGGATGCCTTACGGATTCCAGTTCATCATCTAGTCAAGACAGTCACTACCATTTTAGGGTTCAATCATGGCAAGAGCGAACCTCTGGGGAAAATTTGCCTAAAAATACAAATAGGCAATTTCTGTGTGAGTGTCGCATTCTACGTGATCGAGTTAGTTGGATCTTACAACTTGCTCTTGGGAAGACCTTTTCTCCATGAACACAATATCGTCCCCTCCACTTTTCACCAGTGCTTCAAATACATTGATGAAAAGAGAGAAGTTCAAAGGAAGTCGCGGACATTAATCCTTTTAGAGGAGTCGAAGCTTACTACAGTGACTCTCGCATGTACAAAGATGAGTATTCAAAAGTCTTACAAGCTATGGATGATGATGAGACATCGAAAGTTGACACCTTTGTTATTCCTGTAAAAGGGCGTATCACTCATCCGCGATCTACTAAATCATCTGAAGAAAGCCCACTGATAATTTCTGTCAGTGGATGTACCACTTCATTGCCTTCCCAAGCTCCACAAAGTTCGCTGATAATTCCTGTCAGTGGACGCACCACTCTCTCACCATCTTCTCAGGCTAGACCAGATACTCTAGTCATTCCAGTCAGTGGACGCACTACTTATCCACGATCCTCTTCAAGGGAGCTCACCTCCTCTGAGCCTTTTGTTATCGACCTTAATCGAAACAAAACTTCTGCTCGCCCTTCTTCTCCCCCTTTAGTCATTAATTTGACTAAATCTACTAAGGCTCAGCCTTCTTCTGTAAATACAGCATCTGATATTAATAAAGCATCTCCTTTACAGTATATTGATGTTTGTAATCATGTACAAAGTTATTTACATTTGCTAGATAGCTTAGAGCCACTAACTATAGGAGTTGTTCAAACTTTTTATACAGAAGTATCATTAGAGTCTGTACAAAATTCATACTTCCTTGTTCCTATTAGAAAGTCAGGAGAAGCTCCAATATTCTTCTGCAAGGGGCCCCAAAATCCTCCTAATCTGGAAGACGACGACAAAAACGATGATACCGGAAGGTTACAACTACGTCGCTACAGTCAGCAGTCCAAAAACATCATCAAGAACATGTGTTATGACTTCAGAACCGGCCTCAGTAGTAGAAAAGGAAGAAGAATGCCTGTTCGAATTCCTCCTTTGAAATACGGAAGGACAAAAAGCGGATTGGGTTACATTACTCCTACCCCCCTCATCAACACAGTCCATGAGGATCCAGAATCCAACGGAGACGAACGATCTGATTCTTCCGATTCTTTTTCTTGGGATTCCGACACAAGTATTGGCAATTTTCATCGTTCTACTCTATCCGCCAATATGGTCTCCGCCAACGGTCCACAAGAAAATGATGAAGATGAAGATGATTTTGAAATATTACCCGAATCGGAACAATGGGCTCAAAGATTAAACAACCAATGGGAATTCAGGTTCGAGCAAAGAGAACCTCCTACTGAAGATAAATTGATCCAAATTGATGTTGGTAAGGAGGGATCCCCCAAGCCAATATTCATCAGTGAAAGTCTTTCAGAAACAGATAAGCAAGACATGATCAAGCTTATTCATGATTACATCGATGTCTTTGCCTGGAGCTATGAGGATATGCCAGGGCTAGATCCGAAGATCGCAACCTATAAACTTAATATCATACCGAATGTTAAACCGGTCAAACAACAACAGTGACGATTTCGTCTAGACATTATGGATGCAATTGAAGCTGAAGTCAACAAGCTTATGGCTTCCGGATTTATCCGAGAGGAACAACATCCTGAGTGGGTGGCTAACATTGTTCTTGTTTTCAAAAAGACTGGCAAGATCCGAGTCTGTATAGACTTTTGCGATCTTAATATGGCTTGTCCTAAAGATGAGTTCCCTCTTCAAATCACTGACGTCATGATCGATAACACGTGTGGTTTCGAACGAATGTCATTTATGGATGGGTATTCGGGGTACAACCAAATCAAAATGTTTTCAGACGACGAGAGACATACTTCCTTCAGAATGTCGATCGGTACATACTGTTACACAGTAATGCCGTTTGGTCTCAAAAATGCAGGAGCAACTATCAACGAGCAATGAGCATTATATTCTGCGAACATCCCTAAAAAACAGTCGAATGCTACGTTGATGATATTGCAGTCAAGAGTCGACAAAAGGAGGATCATATCCAAGATTTGAAGACTATCTTTGATTTAATGCGTCAATATCAACTTAAGATGAACCCTACTAAGTCCTTCCTGGGCGTCTCTAGTGGTAAATTTCTCGGCTTCGTCATTACCGCCAAAGGTATACACGTAGATCCCGAGAAGATCAAAGCCATCCAAGAGATGCGTCCTCCACGCACCTTAAAAGAGCTACGAGAATTTCAAGGAAGAATTGCTTATATCAGGAGATTCATCTCCAACTTATCAGGATGCTGCAGACCGTTCAACAAACTTCTGAAGAAAGGTGTGTCCTTCGTCTGGAACGAAGAATGTCAAAAAGTATTTGACGACATCAAACAGTACCTCATGAACCCTCCGGTTTTGGTACCTCCCGTTTCGGGAATAACATTCCTTCTATATGTTCGAGCCATGGATCATTCTCTCGGTGCATTGCTCGTCCAGAAAAACAAAGATGGCCATAAACAGGCTATTTATTACCTCAGTCGCACAATGACAGGTGCTGAACCGCGTTATTCTCCAATTGAGAAAGAATGCCTAGCATTAATGTTTGCCGTTCAGAAGACGCAACATTACATCATCGGTCAAACGATTCATGTCATTTCCAGAGTGAATCCCATCAGGATTATGATGAAGAAACCCGGTATTCTCAACTCTAGACTGGCTAATTGGGGAATCTTGTTAGCTCAATATGACATGCATTATATTCCTCAAAAGTCAGTTAAAGGATAAGCTCTTGCTAATTTTCTGGCAGCTCATGCAGTTCCAGAGGATTCTAAATTATACGATGAGATTCCAGATGAAGTTATGGATTCAAATCAGGTTTCTGAAGAAACTCCTACCTGGCGTCTATTCTTTGATGGAGCGTCTAGAATAGGTCCCAATGGCGATATTGTCGTCGGAGTCAGGATTGTTCTTGTATCTCCGGAAGGACTAACTATTCAGATAGCTTATTCTCTGGATCAAGCGTGTTCAAACAATGTAGCCGAATACAATGCGTTACTCATCGGTCTTCAACTTGCTAAACATCTGGATATTCAGTATTTAGAAGTTTATGGAGACTCCAAACTTATCGTCAATAAAATCAGAGGTACATACGAAGTCCGTCATCAGGATTTGATACCTTATCACCGAGCAGCACTCACTATGGCCTCTTCCTTTGAAGGTTTCTTTATTGAACACGTTCGGCGAGCTTGTAATACAGAAGCCGATGCTTTGGCTAATCTTGCCGCTGTGCTAGCCATACCGGTCAGACGTCAATAATTGATAGTGGTTTATAACCGGGAGCTATTCTACGTCGAGAATAATTTGGCTTTGGGTTTTCCCCAGGACCCAGACGAAAATTCTCTCAACCCTGATGAATTTAATTCCTCCAACCTTAATACTGGATTAGGGTTTGACAGAGCATCCTCGTCTTCTTTCGATTCTACTATGGAATACGTCTTTTCCAACAAAACAGAAGCCATGACCGAATACTGGAGACGTCCATTTCTAGACTTTGTATTGTATGACATACTTCCCGATAATCCGAGCGAAGCAGCGTCTATCCGGCGTCGATCTCTCAGATTCTATTATAATCATACGACAAAGACACTATATCGTCGGGCCTATGACGGTCTTCTCCTCCGATGCATCGCTGGTGAGGAAGCACAACGGATTATCCGTGAAGCACATGATGGTGTCTGCGGAGCCCATCAACCAGGTCCTAAACTTCAAGATCGCATCCGACGTATGGGTTATTATTGGCCCACGATGGTGGCTGACGCCATTCAATATGCCCAGAAATATAAAGCCTGTCAAATCTATGCAGACTTTATCCATCAACCGTCAGAGTTCTTACACCCGACAGCGGCATCATGGCCCTTCGAGGCCTGAGGCATGGACATCATTGGTTCCATCAACCCACCGTCATCAAAAGGACACCGGTTTATTCTAGCAATAACCGATTACTTTTCCAAATTGGCTGAAGCAATCCCGCTATCCGAAGTCAAAACTTCCAACGTCATCAACTTCGTCAAGCATCATGTCATCTATCGATTTGGTGTTCCTCGGCGTATTATCCATGATAATAGACCACAGTTCGTCAGTCAGAAATTTACTCGATTATGCGACGACCATCGAATCAATAACCTAGCTTCTACAGCATATAATCCAGCAGCTAATGGATTGGCAGAAGCTTTCAATAAAACCATAATCAAACTCCTTAAAAAGTTCGTTTCTTCTAACAAACGCAACTGGAGCGAGAAGCTGGGTGAATGTTTATGGGCCTACCGCACCACAGTTCGTAATGCGACCGGGTGTACGCCTTTCTCTTTGGTATACGGGTGTGAAGCTGTCCTTCCCCTCGAAATCCAGATTCCTTCTCTGAGAATCGCAATCTCCAATGAACTTACAACGGAGAACAATGATCATCTTCGACTTCAAGAGCTGGAAGCTCTAGACGAAAAGCGATTGTACGCTCAACAAAATATCGAGTTGTATCAGGCCCAAATTTCAAAAGCTTTTAACCAGAAGGTGAAAGTCAGAGCATATCGGAAAGGAGAACTTGTTCTTACCGTCAAACGTCCGATGACTATGACACATATGAGCAAAGGCAAGTTCGATGCAAAATGGGAAGGCCCATTCGTCGTAAACAAAGTCTTCTCAAATGGAGCATATCAGCTTACCTCTATGGATGGCAAAGTCACGATGATGCCTATCAATGGCAAATTCTTAAAGAAATATTATGTATAAATCTCGTTAATATATGATACTTTCATCTGCTGCGATTATTCTCCAGCAAATATAAAATCAGACTTTATTCTTCCCCACAAAAGTCGTCTCGATATCGTTATTCCCAGCGAAAATTGATATTCTACCACATATCATCTTCCCAGAGAATTTGGTATTCTGTCTTATTAGATCCCCAGTGGATTTAATAAAGATCTCATATAGAAAATCACGTCCATATTACCTCTGAATTTTCTATCTCAGTATCATATTTTCTATTATATGAAAATGATATCTAGTCTTTTGATTTCTGAGTCCAAAGATCATGGAAAATTGAGTTCAAAGATATCTTTATATCTGAATTCTATTTTCTCTAATCAGTATTAAACTAAAATTTTTGGTTTAATATCATCTGATGAAATTACAAAATTCATTTGTATATTCTATTCTATTGAAATATGTCATGTATTATTTACCTCTGAATATATTTTCTACAAAAACATCATACACAAAATCGAAATCAGGTCAAAGTGCTCATTTCCTCAGTCAAAATCAAAATACTGATTACAAGTGAGTATTTCAAGACATGAGAAGTGTGAAAAATCTACTGAATAGGAGGAGTAATTATCTCCTGAATATGAGCAAGTACACTATTCATCTTCTCTTCATGAGCTTTACGAATTCGCTCTGTTGCTTCAATTGCAACCATCTGTTGGTCAAAATTAATGATATGAGAACTACGATGATTAGTTTCTTCTATCTGTTCATCTTGCATCTGTTCCCGCTCTTGCTGTAGAACTTGATAGCGGATAGCTTCAGCTATATGAGCAGCAATAATATCAGATTGCTCTTTTTCTACGGATGCAATGCGCTCCTGGAGACGAGCTAATTCTTCCTTTAGTTTCTGGAGTTCTTCAGCTCTAGATATTTCCTCTATTTCCAGACGTTCTATCTTCTGACGAGTTGTTACTATGTCCTCATCCTTCGCCATTAACTTCTCAGATGACAAAGCGAGGAATTCTTTCAAAGCAGCCTGCTGGATTTGAGCTTCACGTTCCAGTTGAGCAATCTCAGCCACGGTCAAGGATTTAACATCTTCTTTCTTGATTTCCCAGTATTTGTGGATGGTTACTTCCAAATCGTCTAGGAGATGCTCAAAGAAAGTACACTGAGTCTCATAACCAGCCTGTCGCAGAGCTAAAAGTGGAAAATTAGTCGCCGTTCGGAGATTGGAAAAAGGCATAGTCTCGTCCTTCATAAATCGTTGGAGAATGTATCCAGATATGAATAGATAATATTTGAATACATCGCCATGGTCCTTGCTATTCCTATTTCAAAATCGGGAGTTGCTGCCATTGTGAAGGAAGAAGCTGGAATGGGCTCTATTCTGGAAACAGAAGTATGTGCTTTTGGAGAACTTGGTAAATGTGAGCTTTCCTCATCAACATCAGTCCAAACAAGTGGAGCATGAGTCGAGCTCATCGCTGGTTTAGTTCCTACAACTTTTGGAATCAAAGAAGCTTGATCAAAATTAAAGACAATAAAGCAAGAAAAGACAAAAGTTTACTGGATAAAATATTATCTGAAGTTGGCTCGTACTCTGTTTCTTTAGGATCGTTCAGCCCTATTCGTAGTCTATTCAAAGTATCTTCTGATACTGGTTTCATTTCACTACTTCCTGTTCCAGAGGTGCTCGGAACATGGGCTTCTATTTCTACAAGGTTCTCTGGCTCTGGAGTCAACTCTGAATGTTGGCCGGCCATCTTCAATTCGTCGATATGGATTTCAGTTGGTGACTCATCTTCAATCTCCATATCCTCATCTTCAAAGGAATGAGACGAAGGTTCATAGTCAACCTGTTCTTCTTCACCCTTGTCGCTCTCCGAAACATCAATCAAAGCTAAATCAGCAGGTGGCTCGAGAGTGGTTGCTTCCTTCACTGATTCTCTCGAAACCAGTAAGTCATCAGCTGTTTCAGTTTGAATCTCGGCCTCTACCGCAGGTTGATTGATTACCTGCGCATCATCGGCCGTCAGCGAAATCATCTTCGTATCAGCAGGTACGGATGGTTCAGCATGCTCATCCACTACCATGGAAGGATCCTCGGCAGCCGGTGTTGTTCGATCAGTAGATGGCTTAGCTGCCGATTCTTCTGTCACATCCTCCGCAGCAGGTTCTATATTAGCGTCCTGCGTAGGCTGCGTTTCCGAGGGTGCATGAGAGGAAACTTCAATAATCTTCTTGGCAGTAGAAGATTCCGCTTCAACTCTTTGCTGAGAAGCAAGGGCAGTTTGCTTCTCTCGAGCCAATCGTTCAGCACGATTGGTGGGGCTTTCTGCATCAAGACAAATTACTGATTTAGTCTTTGAAACTACCACTTTTCTTCTTCCTATCCTTTTCATTAGTGGAATGGTAGGATAATCGTCTTTGGAGTCACTACCTTCTTCGTCAGCATCTCTGATTAGTTGACTCGAAGCAGGAGAAGTCCCCGGGATAGTAATTCCTATACGACTACGAGCTTCTGCTCGAGTAACTCTTTTTGGAGGGGCCCGGAAGCACCCTTGCCACGCTTTCTCTTCGGTGTACCCTCAGCAGATACGCTCTCCTCGGCACTTCCAAGCGGTACATATAGTGGCTGATGAAGTTCATCAGAAAAGAGATTCTTCCTTGAGACTTCCTCATAAACCTCGTCAGTAGCGAGAGGATCCTCTCGGTCGTGACAATCTTTCGGCAGAGTTGACTTGGCTGATTTCTTATTAACATGAATGAAGCTCTTACCCAAGATGCTGAACTTCTCATCAAATGTACTCGCAGATACATAGAACTTGGCATAAGATGCCAACATCTTAGCTCCTCTCCGATGATTCACCGGATCTGGTATTGTAAAGGTAGCTCTGGTGCCTTTGGCAATATAATATATCCAGGTTCTCGCACCGTCGATCAATCCGCCTTGGTGGTAGAAGCATGTCGTTGCATTCCCTACATGCAATTGATCATAGCCGAATTGTCGAGCAAATCTACTCAGAGGATATGGCTCCAAATAAGTGATGTCGTCATGGCGACAGACCAGGTGGGATGGTCTGATCCTCTTCAGCCATTCGTGCTGAACATCATCCAGTTTATTGGCACCGGTGCCATCAATCATCTTCGCAGGCATAGTCTCATAACCGATAGGCGGAGGAACACAGGTGAAACTTCCTAGTTCTTCCCTATTCAGTATGGTCCTGCAGTCTGTCAGGGTGTCATATTTCCACTTTGGCGTATGACAGTATCTTTCCAAGAAAGTGTCATCTGGTCTGGCCAGTCCAGCACTCATAAGAGACTCAAAGTGGAAGAGCAGCCATCCGTACAAATATGTGAAGGGCATTTCTACCCGAAGAAAAGCTGTAAGTTTCTTCTTCGCCAGGTTAAACATTCTGTCTGTATATGATCTTAAACCGGCGTTCAGACGACATGTCATTGCCGTTAGCAAGTCCATTCTGTACCCAAACGTCAGACGGACTGCCGCAAATATGATTCCTCGGAGCATCCTGTCTGTCGAACAGGTGCCAGGTACTACGAATCTTCTCAGCCAAAAGGATAGAAACCCGGCCAGATGACCTTCATTAGATAAAGCTCGGCCACCTTGCTTTATGTAGGTCTCTAACCTATCACCAGCTTTATAGGTGTCTTCATCTTCTTCGATTATGATGTCATCATGGGTGGTCTCCCGGATTAATCTGTCAATTTCGGCTTGACTCAAAGGTTTAAAACGACCAATATATTGTTCGGTCTTCTTCTTCTTCTGAGTTTCTTCGGTGCGGCCTTGGAATAAGTAGGCCATCCACTTCGAAGAGTAGCAGCCTGAATCTATATCTTTTGCCTTATAAAAGGCCTTACAGATACTATAGTGGCACATTAATTCTTCGAATACATGAAGAATTAGCGGGTTGGCGTCAGAAATCTTGTTCATTTTATCAATAAACGGAATATATTCCTCATACGGCAGATCTCCTGTCGGCAGCTGAGAAATGTACGCCATTTCGTGGAGAGCGAATCCCATCTCACCTCTCGGAGTCATAAAAGTTCCGGTGCGGTAGTTGTACCTTTCTGCTAATGCCAGGAACAAGTCTGGGTTCGGCCTAAAACCATAAGCAGTGCACTTGATGGCATTGTACAGGCCTATCACCTTCAACTGTTCTCCATAATCTCTCAGAATCTATCTTGCGAGAGCAGTCCATCTGGTATTCTCTGGGTTCACGAGACCAGTGAGTCTCATGGACTGTTTCGGATAGACAACGTTTTCTAGCAGTGCAAATTCGTTCGCGAATATCGGGACTCTAACCGACATCAGAAGTACAGAGTCCTCAGGGGGAATTGTGGCTGGCAATAATCCTCGCAAGACTGAAACATGCGGTTCAGTACCACTGTGAAATCTTCCCTGGCTGTACCCTATCCATCCAACTTTTGCTTGACGGGTTGGAGTAATATCCCATTTCATGTGCCTTTGGTGACTCACATGGAATAAGCGAGCTATGTTGATACTCTTAGACAATCCAGTCAAGTACATCGGCTGAGTCGCATCACCATCCCGGTAATACGAGTATGACACATTATCGGAGGCTGGCTGGGAGTTTTTGTCAATAGCGTCCCCGAATAGAAATACCGGTTTTGAGTGGGTAACACTATCCACACTCTGCAGTAGTTGACCACTTATCAGACTCAGCAGGGTTTCGCTGTCTTGATTTTTTAGAATGGCTATTCTCGTGGAAGGTTCATCAAACTGTGGAAAGTGGACATGGGATAGGTTACTCTTATAATTGCTACCTGCACATCCTTCAAACTGCGCTTCTTGGGCCAGAATATCCACTACAAAGGAAAAATAAGAGGTTAAAAATCCTTAACTCTAAAAACAATACAAAGGGATGACAAGTTCAAAGATCAACTTACGCTCAGTCCATCCTAAGCGTATGTCAAGTTCAAAGATCAACTTACGCCCAGTCCATCCTAAGCGTATGTCAAGTTCAAAGATCAACTTACGTTCAGTCCATCCTAAGCGTATGTCAGGTTCAAAAATCAACTTACGCTCAATCCGTCCTACGCTCAGTCTATCCTAAGCGTATGACATATTCTAAGTTCAACCTACGCTCAGCTACGTGTATGTCTAACCAAAAAGCAAGCAGTCGTATGGAATCTTCCAAAGAGCAGCATATGGTTTGCAAGATGTTCATCAAAAATACGCTGACAAGAGAGTCAGCGTATCTCAACGAGACAACTTGACATAACGTATTCCTTCAGATCAGCGTATTTTGACATTTCTATCAAAGATACGCGTATCTTACAGAAATACACTCAAAACATATTTTTCGTATAGACGAAAAACATGGAATACGACTAAACCCTAAAGAGGGAAGTGTATTTTCTGACGTATTGACCCTAAAAAGGGGATACGTTTTCTGATTTTGTCCTAACCAGAGCCCTAAAAAGGGATAGTTACTGTTCATCGTCCCCATCCTCACCGTGTAGGGGTTTCAACAGAAGTTCGCTCTGTAGAAGATGCTGCTCGATGGTTCTCCTAGTGGTTGCGGCGGCGGCGGCGGGTCGAGACGGCTCTGCAGGAGCCTTGCCTTTCCCCTTCGCGGCAGCATCGAGCTTGGGTGCCATTGAAGAAGATTAGGTTGGAGAAGAAGAAGGCTTGAGCTCTGGATTCTCTTTCTCGAAGACGAAGGCAAAAGTAAAGAAAGGAATTAAGTTCTTAAAGGCCTATTTATAGAAGACAAAGAAGCCCAAATGGCAGCCGTTTTCAAATGCAGAATCTATAGAGATATGCACTGATATCGAGGAAATAACAAACTCGTGCCAGCGTGTCATGCACTGATATCGAGGAAATAACAAACTCGTGCCAGCGTGTCAAGACTCATTCCTACTTTGAGTTCAAAGTAATTTTGAACTTTTGAAAATCATAAAGTTCAAAAACTTTGAAGGGGGTCTTGTAGGGTGTGAAAAATTCTGACACGCTGACATAAGACCAAGTCAGCCAAAGGCCATACGCTCAGCCAAAGGCCATACACTCAGTGCAAAAGTCATACGCTCAGTGAATATTTTATTATTTATTTCTCGACTGACAGTACAGCATACGCTCAGTGGGGGGATGAATCTGACACTTTGTCTTTCGTAAAAAACAGCTGTCTTAGGAGAATTAACCGTCGTATGGATTTTTGAGAATTGATTTTGTCTTTTACGAGGACAGATCATTAGCTATCATGAATGTACAGCCATCATTACTGTTATTTCTGACAGTCTGTCAGCCGTCATATCCGCAACACGACGCTCGAGAGATATTTGTCAGTTATTGGGAGATATGGCGTATTCGAGAAGATTGAAGACAGCCACGTGTCTACTTCTCCAGTTATACGACTCCTCACCAAGACAGTGTATGTACTTTATACGACTCCTCATCAAGGCAGCGTATGGACTTCATACGACTCCTCATTAAGGCAGCGTATGTAATCCATACGACTCCTCATCAAGTGAGCGTATGTACTCCATACGACTTCTCATCAAGGCAGCGTATGTAATCCATACGACTCCTCATCAAGTGAGCGTATAGACTCCATATGACTCTTTGCTATCCAAGTCAGCGTATGCTAGTCATACTTCTCCAAAAGACAGCGTATCAAAGCAAATGCATTCAGAATGACTTCAAATGCACTGTCAACACACGTTCTCATGTGTCCTGTATTCGGTTACCCACTCTTTCAAAAGTTATACAATATGGCATTCATGCCATCAATCTCTCCTGGATATACTCCACTACTCTCAACCGCACTCCAACGTGTCTCCACCAAAATTCGCCACACATCCCTGCAGTTGTGCACACGTCAAGTAACTGACTGAGCGTATGCCCAGAGCAGTTATCCAGAACTCTATAAAAGAGAGTTTCTCCACCTTCAACAGACACCACATTCAATTCAGAGAGAACAAAAAGATTGCCCAGTTGTTGTCCAAGTTCTTCGAGATCTGAGCCTTCTTCATCGCATTGTCCAAGGGATAAAGTGATCGTCTTCTAGATCAGATTCCTACAGTTGTAATTTTCTCAGAAACACAATAAATAAATAGAATTTATTTATGGAAAACAACTACGTGGGAAGGCACTAGTCGCCGGAATACCAACGAGGCACCTCTCAAGGTGCGGCTTAAAGACAGACCTCCTTAGTCTTCAGCCCCTTTTAAGATTCAAGAGAAGGCCCACGTATCTCTATCAGCACCAGAGCCGATATTGGTCAAGCTCCCAATAGGTTCTCCCGAACTACCTCAGGCTGCTCCAGTACTCAATAACGAAGAACTAGGAGAGTACATATCCGCTAATGTGGACGCACCATCCCTTGATGATGTAATCCCTCGATGCAAGATCCCGTATTTTAACAATAAAAGGGTATCTTTCAATTATTCTAGTCTTCCACATTGGAATGCCATGTATACTCTAGATAATGCTCTACAGTCGTTGCAAACACAAATAACGACTGTTAATCATGTAAATCGAGTCGTCTTGTACCAAGGAGTCTGTTATATAGTCCCGTCTCGAAACCATGATGAGAAACCTATCATCTTCGGTAAAGTCGAGCGTCAACAAGACCTTCCACCGACGGAGCCAGAACCCGACATCGACATAATGCAGATTTACCGGTACAATGATCGAGCCAAGTATCTCATCCAAAAGATGGACAACAACCTAAAAAGTGGCCAGGGTTTAAACTATGGCAAGGGCCGACGTCTTCCCTTAGGACTCCCTGTTCCGAAAGGGAAGCCACAAGACTATTATCAGCGTACTCGACGGGAGTGGGCTACATAACGCCCCCAACAACCCCAAAAAGTTTAGAAGCAGAAAACGTTGCACACTCTCACTCGTCTGAGGCTTCAACTTAGGACTCCGACACCAGTGTCGACCCAATCTTCAGGAAAGTTGTAATGCCTGTTGTTCGTATTACGTATTTGAAATACGTATACGTATTTTATCTTGTAATTGCATATCTCCTTGGTTTGGATTGGCTTGTTTACTCTCGGTTTGGGTTGGCTTGGTTCGGCCGGCCCAATGCTTGGTTCATCATGGGCCAAGGGTGGAACACCTTAGCCTATGCTTCTACTTCATTTCTACCACAACCCCCTCTTTATTATCCCCACCAACCTTCTCTCTCCTCCATAATTCTCATTTACTTCTCCTTCCCCCACCATTACTCTTCTCCACCAACCAAGAACACCTTAGGCAAGTGCAACTTGCTTCCACAAGAGAACTCCTTTTGATGGTTTCATTAGCTTCTCCTCATGATTCTAAACCATATTAGAACTTGTCATTTTCCATTTTGAGGCTTTAATTCTTGTAGATCTAGAGTTTTGCTATTTTCGGATTTTTGGTGTTTTGATCTATTAAACTTGCTTGTTTTCATGTTTTAATGGTTCCATGTTTTAGAGAATTTCATTCTACCCAATTTTGACCTTTGAAAAGTTGGATTCGGACTTATTTTGACCAAGATTTGGACAATTGAAGCTTAGATTCAACTTTAGAATTCTTGATGTTCTTGCCATTTGGAGAAGACAGTGAACAGTGAGCTAGCTTTTTAGCTTATGCTGCTGAGCTGTACGCTGCTCTTTAGTGAGCGTACGCTAGCCTTCGTACGCTGCTCTTTAGTGAGCGTACGCTAGCCTTCGTACGCTGCTCTTTAGCGAGCGTACGCTAGCCTTCGTACGCTGCTCTTTAGTGAGCGTACGCTAGCCTTCGTACGCTGCTCTTTAGTGAGCGTACGCTCACCTTGATACGCTGTCTGTTGGCAGCGTGTCTTGAGCGTACGCTAGCTTGAGCGTACGCATGCCTTGGTACGCTAGCTTAAGCGAGCAAGGCGTACGCTGGCCCCTTTCGTATGCTAGCTCGAGCGTACGCAGTCTTGAGCGTACGCTAGCTTGAGCGTACGCTGACCTGTAGCTTGAGCGTGCCCTTGTGTACGCTGACCCTTGCGTACGCTTCCCATTGGAAGTGTATGGAACCTTTGGTACGCTAGCTCGAGCGTACGCAGACCTGAGCGTACGCTAGCCTGAGCGTAGCCTGGCTTGAGCGTAGCCTGGCTTGAGCGTAGCCTGATTACCCTTGATCTTCTATAGCCCTGTATATTGATATTTTATTAGATATTTAACGTCCACTTTATATCCTTACGCCTTTTGTCATGAACTTGATAATCATGGATTTGTTTAATATGTTTGGAATGATGCCTGAGCATGACACGATAGTGACCCGTAGTGGTGTACTCCTGACATAATGACCTGACATGACCTGATAGTGGCCCGTCGTAGCGCACTCCTGATAAGTATACTTGACACGATAAACCTGACATGTTATATCTTGATAAGCTGTTGCGACGGCTACCTGACATGACATGACCTGTATGAATAACCTGGACACCGTGGGCGATTGTGCTTGTACAAATAATCCAGTCCTGTCTTGCATCATGTCTAGGGGGGACTCCTGAGTACCACGGTCAGGAGTACCTACTAAAATGGACTAAGGTTAACAACTAGATTAATACATTAGTCATGAAGAGGTTTTCCAGCTACAGGCAATCCCGTTACCTGGGCGCGCTTGGGATCTGTAGCCTGCCATCGAGTAGGGCACATTTCCAGCACACTGTCATGTGTTGCACCCTTCAAACTGCTTAAGGATACATGCGTTTCCTGGATGATGTACCCACCTGAATTCAACCCTAATCTCTCGACCTGGGTGACCTGGATGGTCTGCAGGGCTTGTGGCTGTGGAGTAATCTCACTGCATCTTGTTAGTAATTAGGCTTGTGACAACTCTAGTTAGTTAAAGTATCAAGCCGTAGTTCTTGCTTGGCCGTGAAGTGATTGGATGGAGTCTAACCAGTCTAGTCTTGCCCTGACCCTGTTCCAGGCTATTGAATGACCAGAATGCTTGTATTTATTTTACCGATAAATGGTGAGAAACCAAGCTCCGTTCAGACGAAGGGTTACAACCCCGGTCCTTGTTTGGTTTACGGGTTGTAACCTGGCTATCTGAATAGTTCCATGGTTATCTCGTCGTATATCATCCTGATATGTTTCCTTTTATTCCAGTCCTTATTTTATTTATATTTATATTCATGTACTGATTGCTGGTTTTAGTTCTTAAGTGAAGCTCTTTTGTGGCACTTGCTCTTTCTGGGGTCTGACCCAGCTGGTTTTGTGTGGCCAAATTTCGGAGCAGATCCAGAGGATCTACCGACTTCCCAGCCAGATGGTGGCCACTAGACGGAACCCTGGCAACGAGTGGGTTATTTTTGGCTCTCCCGCTCTAGTGTAAAATTATTCTTTTGAGGCGTCTAGCCGACGAGCACCTGTTTAGCTCGATTGCACTTACTTACTGTCTGCCTACGGGCTGTAACATGATTGACAAATCCTAGGGTTGATTATGTATGACTAAACTCTTGCTAGTCCTAACATTTTGTAACGACTAGCTTCATGATCAGCTGAATATGTAATATTTGGGACGCCTTATTATTGTATATTTAATGATCATACATCTTGTGACTCTTACTTACTTGCTTATGATTGAGACACTAGGCTTGTTCATGACCTTAAGAGACTGTTGGTTTGTAGATAAACCCTCATGTATCCTAGACAGCCGTGACCGTATAGCAAGATGGAATCTATTTCAATATATGTAGCTGGCTATGTCTGCCCCCGCTCTCCAGTATTCTGGTTCTGGGGCGTGACATGGTTTAAGTGGTGGCCCATGCAGGTCTTGTAAATCAAGATATGTGAGGGTTTACCGAATAGATGTCTCAATCAGTATTCGTCCTTGATCTCTGCTCGTATCTTCTGAATCCCTGGATTCTTGTCCTGATCATATGCTTGTATCGTTGCTCTGTCCTGGTCCTTCCTTATTATTTCCTATGTCGTCTTCTTCAGCGGTATAGTACCTGACCCGGCCGACCAGCAAGGCGGAGCACCTCCCGCGGACCAGCAGCAACCTGGAGATCAAGCCCAGCATTCCGGAGTAGCCTCCAGAGTCGTGCCTTCTGGCGGAGAGCCACCAGTCCAGCCAGTTCAACCTGTAGAACATGATGACGGCACTTTGGTAGGACTCGTCAGGACCTTGATAGCTTCCTAAGACCAGCGTGGAGATGCCTTGCACCAGGCAGTGACAGATGCTTTGACCCGGGGTAGTCATCAGGGTAACAGCGCTGCCAACAGCTTCAAGCGCTTGAACCCTCCCTTCTTTGACGGTAGTGAAGATGCTATCGCAGCAGATGCATGGCTTCAGGACACAGAAGTGATTCTAGAAGCAGCCAGGACCCCAGAGAATGAGAAGGTGGCAGTTGTGCGCCTACAGCTATTAGATCTTGCCCGCAGCTGGTGGGCAGCGCAGGCCGTTGGATTAGCAGCCCCCATTGCTTGGGCAGTATTCCGGAAGAGATTCCAGACCAAGTATTTTGATGCTGTAGCTCGGTACGATCTACAGACGAGGTTCACAAATCTGAAGCAAGGAGGCAGGACGGTCGACGGATATGCGGCCGAGTTTTCCAGACTCAGTCGGTTTGCTCCCACTTTGGTGGCAACCGAGTATGATAGAGCCCAGCGGTTCCAGCAGGGACTTCACTTAGAGATCTTGTTGGCAGTTGAGCAGTTTGAGCATCAGACTTTTGATACAGTCTTGAGAGCAGCCCGGAGGCATGAGTATACCTCACAGAGGATTGTGGACAGGGCCGGAGGTCGAAAGAGATCTCACGGCCAGATGAATCAGTCTTCAGCACCAGCCCCGGCAGCCAGGGCTTTGACTATTAGAGCTCCGAGGCGAGCGGCCTCAGTAACGTCGGTTCAGCATTCAACCCCGACGTACCCTCAGCAGCAGCAGAAGCAGAAGCAGTCTTCCGCAGTGGGATGTTCTCATTGTGGGAAGCCAGGCCATGTGGTGGCAGAGTGCCGTAGGGCGCAGGGATTGTGTCTGGCTTGTGGAGCAGCAGACCATAGGGTTGGATCCTGCCCGAACAGGGGTGGTTAATCATCGTCCAACCTTTCTAGCTCTTCGGTGAGAGGACCAGCACCAGTCCAGCAGCAGCAGCAGTACCCATTGGCGAGGCCCTTGCCGCCTCAGTCCCAGGCGTTTAAGCAACAGAGCCCCCAGCAGTATGCGCAAGCCCATGCCTTGAGTCAGAGCAGGCAGCGAGGATTCCAGCAGAGGGGACCAGCACCCCGAGGGCACGGTCAGGCTATGGTGATGACCGCAGAGGAAGGATTGGCACCAGGTGAGGTAGTGGCAGGTACTATTCTCGTCAACTCCTTTCCAACTTCAGCTTTATTTGATTCTGGTGCATCGCATTCTTTTATGTCTGCACGATTCGCGACACGGATAGGACTGGAGCCCGAGTCGTTATCAGTAAGGCTCAATATACTTACTGGTAATGGACTTGTGGGAGTCGATAGAGTGTTTTCCTCGTGTCGGATCGTAGTTAGCGGTAGAGAATTCCCCGCTAGATTGATAGAGTTCCCGATGGCCGATTATGATGTGGTCTTAGGGATGGATTGGTTGAGGAACCAGTATGCTAGGATAGACTGCCATATTGGTAGGGTTGTTTTTAGCATTCTAGGAGAGCCGGAGTTTTCTTTCTCTCGAGGTGAGATTGAGTCATCTCCTCCAGTATTGCGGATGGCAGTAGCAGCAGTTCAGTTGCCCAGGATAGTGGATGAGTTCCCAGATGTTTTTCCAGAAGAGCTTCCAGGTATGCCTCCGGAGCGGGAGATCGAGTTCACTATCGACTTGATTCCCGGGACAGCCCCAATATCAGAGAGAATATACAGGATGGCGCCATCAGAGTTGGAGATATTGTACAAGATGATTGAAGAACTCAGAACCAAGGGATTCATTCGTGCTAGTGGATCGCCTTGGGGAGCCCCGATGCTTCTTATGAAAAAGAAGGATGGTACGTCCAGGTTATGTGTTGATTATCATACCTTGAACTCAGTAACAATCAAGAACAGATACCCTCTTCCGAGGATAGATGACTTGTTTGATCAACTCAAGGAGGCTTCAGTATTCTCGAAGATTGATTTGCGCTCAGGTTATCATCAGATCAGAGTCAGAGAGCAGGACATCCCGAAGACGGCTTCTAGATCGAGATATGGGCATTAGGAGTTCCTTGTTATGCCTTTTGGAGCAACCAATGCGCCGGCAGTATTTATGGACCTCATGAATCGCATCTTCATGCCTTACTTGGATCAGTTTGTGATTGTGTTCTTGGATGACATTCTGGTCTACAGCAAGAGTGAGGCGGAGCATGAGCAGCATCTCCATATGGTTCTTCAGACTCTCAGGGAGCACCAACTGTATGCCAAGTTCAGTAAATGCGAGTTCTGGCTCGACCGCGTTTCGTACTTGGGTCATATCATCACCAGAGGAGGAGTAGAAGTGGATCCCCAGAAGATTGTAGCTATTGAGTCATGGCCAGTACCCAGCACAGTTGCAGAAGTTTGCAGTTTCCTTGGATTGGACGGCTATTACCGGCGGTTTGTATCAGATTTTGCTCGGATATCAGCGCCGTTGACCCAGTTGACCCGTAAGGATGCGCAGTTTGCTTGGACAGCAGAGTGTCAGAGTTCTTTTGAGCAGTTGAAGCGAGGCCTGATAACAGCTCCTATTCTCACGCTTCCAGATGGAACCGGAGGATTCTCAGTATACTGTGATGCTTCAGGCAGAGGTTTAGGATGTGTTCTGATGCAGCATGGGAAGGTGATAGCTTATGCATCACGACAACTTCGTGATCATGAGATGAATTACCCAACCCATGACTTGGAGCTGGCAGCAGTGGTGTTTGCGCTTAAGTTGTGGAGGCACTACTTGTACGGAGATAGGGTGGAGATTTTCACCGACCACAAGAGCCTGAAGTATGTTTTCACCCAGAAGGATCTTAACATGCGTCAGAGGAGGTGGCTGGAGCTTCTTGTGGATTATGATGTCAGCTTGCAGTATCATCCTGGGAAGGCCAATGTCGTAGCAGATGCATTGAGCAGGAGAGCCGGAGCTTATTTTCTAACAGCGCAACCAGAGCTGTTAGCAGATCTTCAGAAGATGGGTATTGAAGTTGTTCTCCCTTCCAGTGTGGCGTTGATGGCCAGCATGCAAGTTCAGTCCACTATAGTCGAGAGGATCCGGATGGCGCAGTCGGCAGATTCCAAGCTTCAGCGACTCAGAGCAGAGTGTGAAGCAGAACGAAGACCAGAGTTATGCATTCATGAGGATGGTACACTTCGACATGGTAAGCGTCTTTGTGTACCGAGCGGAGATATCCGGCAGGAGATCATGTCTGAAGCGCACAGTTCGTAGTATTCCATCCATCCCGGCAGTACAAAGATGTACCGTGATATCCGTCAGCACTTCTGGTGGAATGGCATGAAGCGGGAGATAGCTCGGTTTGTCTCTCGGTGTTTGGTTTGCCAACAGGTTAAGGCCGAACATCAGAGACCGGCTGGACTTCTTCAGCCCTTACCGATTCCAGAATGGAAGTGGGAGCATGTAACCATGGATTTTGTGACTGGACTACCTAGATCCCCAGCTGGTAGAGATGCTATTTGGGATATAGTTGATCGGCTCACAAAAGTGGCTCATTTTCTTCCATTCAGAGTTGGTCAGTCGACGGCTCAGTTAGCAGAGATGTACCTCAGGCAGATTGTCAGGTTGCACGGTGTGCCAGTCAGAATTACCTCGGACCGAGATTCAAGATTTACGTCGTACTTTTGGCGTAGTTTGCAAGAGAGTTTGGGGACTCATCTCCAGTTCAGTTCAGCATATCACCCGCAGACAGATGGCCAGTCGGAGCGCACGATCCAGACTCTTGAAGACATGTTGCGGTCTTGCACACTTGACTTCGGTGGTTCATGGAAAGATCACTGGCACCTGGTGGAATTCTCATACAACAATAGTTTCCAGGCCAGTATCCAGATGGCACCGTTCGAGGCACTGTATGGTAGGAAGTGCAGATCTCCGTTAGCCTGGGATGATGTTGGAGAGAGGCAGATGCTTGGTCCAGAAATGATTGTCCAGACAGTTGAGGTGGTCAGGAGAGTCCGAGATCATTTCGAGTTGCCCAAGATCGCCAGCGCCATTGGGCCGATTCTCATCGGCGCCCTCTCGAGTTTTCGGTCGGCGATCATGTATTCCTGAGGATTTTGCCTAACCGTGGCGTCATTCGTTTCGGTGTACGGGGAAAGCTTAGTCCTAGGTATATAGGACCGTTTGACATTCTGGAGCGAGTAGGAGATGTATCCTATCGTCTCGCTCTTCCACCGTCGCTAAGCGAGGTGCATGACGTGTTCCATGTATCCCAATTACGACGGTACATCCCGGACCCGAGCCACATCCTGGATCATTCGAAATTGGTTGTTGGTACCAACCTTTCGTATGAGAAGAGGCCCGTGTCTATATTGGATCGAAGAGAGAAGATCCTCAAGAACAAGACTATCAAGTTAGTCCGAGTTGCTTGGGGTCATCACTCTTTGGGGGAGTCTACGTGGGAGCGTGAGGATGATATCCGATCACGATATCCCGACTTGTTTGACTCGTGAGGTATAATGTCTTTCTTATGCCTCATGCCATCAATTTCTTGCTTGCATGATTGATTAATTGCCTAGTATAATTGCCTGTGAATAGTGTAGCTTGTTCTTGTCCCTCTAGCCTCTTAATTAAATTTCGAGGATAGAATTCTTCTAAGGTGGGTAGAGTTGTAATGCCTGTTGTTCGTATTACGTATTTGAAATACGTATACGTATTTTATCTTGTAATTGCATATCTCCTTGGTTTGGCTTGGCTTGTTTACTCTCGGTTTGGGTTGGCTTGGTTCGGCCAGCCCAATGCTTGGTTCATCATGGGCCAAGGGTGGAACACCTTAGCCTATGCTTCTCCTTCATTTCCACCACAACCCCCTCTTTATTATCCCCACCAACCTTCTCTCTCCTCCATAATTCTCATTTACTTCTCCTTCCCCCACCATTACTCTTCTCCACCAACCAAGAACACCTTAGGCAAGTGCAACTTGCTTCCACAAGAGAACTCCTTTTGATGGTTTTATTAGCTTCTCCTCATGATTCTAAACCACATTAGAACTTGTCATTTTCCATTTTGAGGCTTTAATTCTTGTAGATCTAGAGTTTTGCTATTTTTGGATTTTTGGTGTTTTGATCTATTAAACTTGCTTGTTTTCAAGTTTTGATGGTTCCATGTTTTAGAGAATTTCATTATACCCAATTTTGACCTTTGGAAAGTTGGATTCGGACTTGTTTTGACCAAGATTTGGACAATTGAAGCTTAGATTCAACTTTAGAGTTCTTGTTGTTCTTGCCATTTGGAGAAGACAGTGAACAGTGAGCTAGCTTTTTAGCTTATGCCGCTGAGCTGTACGCTGCTCTTTAGTGAGCGTACGCTAGCCTTCGTACGCTGCTCTTTAGTGAGCGTACGCTCACCTTGATACGCTGCCTGTTGGCAGCGTGTCTTGAGCGTACGCTAGCTTGAGCGTACGCGTGCCTTGGTACGCTAGCTTAAGCGAGCAAGGCGTACGCTGGCCCCTTTCGTACGCTAGCTCGAGCGTACGCAGTCTTGAGCGTACGCTAGCTTGAGCGTACGCTGACCTGTAGCTTGAGCGTGCCCTTGTGTACGCTGACCCTTGCGTACGCTTCCCATTGGAAGTGTATGGAACCTTTGGTATGCTAGCTCGAGCGTACGCAGACCTAAGCGTACGCTAGCCTGAGCGTAGCCTGGCTTGAGCGTAGCCTGGCTTGAGCGTAGCCTGATTACCCTTGATCTTCTATAGCCCTGTATATTGATATTTTATTAGATATTTAACGTCCACTTTATATCCTTACGCCTTTTGTCATAAACTTGATAATCATGGATTTATTTAATATGTTTGGAATGATGCCTGAGCATGACACGATAGTGACCCGTAGTGGTGCACTCCTGACATAATGACCTGATATGACCTGATAGTGGCCCGTCGTGGCGCACTCCTGATAAGTATACTTGACACGATAAACCTGACATGTTATATCTTGATAAGCTGTTGCGACGGCTACCTGACATGACATGACCTGTATGAATAACCTGGACACCATGGGTGATTGTGCTTGTACAAATAATCCAGTCCTGTCTTGCATCATGTCTAGGGGGGACTCCTGAGTACCACGGTCAGGAGTACCTACTAAAATGGACTAAGGTTAACAACTAGATTAATACATTAGTCATGAAGAGGTTTTCTAGCTACAGGCAATCCCGTTACCTGGGCGCGCTTGGGATCTGTAGCCTGCGGTCGAGTAGGGCACATTTCCAGCACACTGTCATGTGTTGCACCCTTCAAACTGCTTAAGGGTACATGCGTTTCCTGGATGATGTACCCACCTAAATTCAACCCTAATCTCTCGACCTGGGTGACCTGGATGGTCTGCAGGGCTTGTGGCTGTGGAGTAATCTCACTGCATCTTGTTAGTAATTAGGCTTGTGACAACTCTTAGTTAAAGTATCAAGCCGTAGTTCTTGCTTGGCCGTGAAGTGATTGGATGGAGTCTAACCAGTCTAGTCTTGCCCTGACCCTGTTCCAGACTATTGAATGACCAGAATGCTTGTATTTATTTTACCGATAAATGGTGAGAAACCAAGCTCCGTTCAGACGAAGGGTTACAACCCCGGTCCTTGTTTGGTTTACGGGTTGTAACCTGGCTATCTGAATAGTTCCATGGTTATCTCGTCGTATATCATCCTGATATGTTTCCTTTTATTCCAGTCCTTATTTTATTTATATTTATATTCCTGTGCTGATTGCTGGTTTTAGTTCTTAAGTGAGGCTCCTTTGTGGCACTTGCTCTTTCTGGGGTCTGACCCAGCTGGTTTTGTGTGGCCAGATTTCGGAGCAGCTCCAGAGGATCTACCGACTTCCCAGCCAGATGGTGGCCACTAGACGGAACCCTGGCAACGAGTGGGTTATTTTTGGCTCTCCCGTTCTAGTGTAAAAATATTCTTTTAAGGCGTTTAGCCGATGAGCACCTGTTTAGCTCGATTGTACTTACTTACTGTCTGCCTACGGGCTGTAACATGATTGACAAATCCTAGGGTTGATCATGTATGACTAAACTCTTGCTAGTCCTAACATTTTGTAACGACTAGCTTCATGATCAGCTGAATATGTAATATTTGGGATGCCTTATTATTATATATTTAATGATCATACATCTTGTGACTCTTACTTACTTGCTTATGATTGAGACACTAGGCTTGTTCATGACCTTAAGAGACTGTTGGCTTGTAGATAAACCCTCATGTATCCTAGACAGCCGTGACCATATAGCGAGATGGAATCCATTTCAATATACGTAGCTGGCTATGTCAGCCCCCGCTCTCCAATATTCTGGTTCTGGGGCGTGACAAAAGTGTTGTCAGCCAACATGACATCTGCACATCCTTCAGAAGATGAAGATGACAATCAAATAATAGAGTTCTTCGAAGGAGAACCCTGGATCAACGCCTAGGCACACAATGGGAATCTCGCTTTGAATTACGACAACCCCCTACCGAAGACGAAGTCGAACAGATCGACTGTGGGGATGGATCTTCATCCAAACTTATTTTCATCCACAAGAGCTTGGCAGGAAAGGATCGAGAATCTTTGGTCCAACTGGTCAAAGAATACGTCGACGTCTTCTCCTGGAGTTACGAATACATATCGGGGCTCGACCCACAAGTCGTAATGCACAAGATTAATATCTTACCTGATGCTAAGCCCATTAAGCAGCAACAACGACGCTTTCGTCCTAACATTATGGACGTTATTGACAAAGAAGTAGATAAACTCCTGGGTAGCGGGTTTATTTGCAAAAAACAACATCCGGAGTGGGTAGCCAGCGTCGTCCACATCACCAAGAAGAACAGGAAGATTCGGTCTGTATTGACTTTCGAGTCCTCAACTCGGCTTGTCCGAAGGACGAGTTTCTACTCCCGATCACCGACGTAATGATCGCAATACATGTGGCTTCGAGCGCATGTCCTTCATGGACGGGAACTCGGGCTATATCCAAATCAAGCTGTTTCTAGAAGATGAAAAACATACGTCGTTCAGGACTCCGTAGGGGGTTTACTACTACACATTAATGCCCTTTGGCCTGAAGAATGCAGGTGCCACATACCAAAGAGCTATGAGCACCATCTTCCGCTAGCACCTCCGTAAAACAGTCGAATGCTATGTTGACGATACCACCGTCAAGAGCCGTCTTCGAGGCGATCACCTACAAGATCAGAAGACAGTCTTTGATCTCATGTGGGCACATCAACTCAAGATGAACTCCGCCAAATCCTTCCTTGGGGTTTCTAGTGGAAAGTTCTTGGGCTTCATTATCACTGTAAAAGGCATCCATGTCAACCCCAAGAAGACTAAAGCCATCCTTGACATGGACCCTTCGAAGAACCTTAGAGAACTTCGAGGCCTGCAGGAACGTCTCGCATACATTCGAAGGTTTATTGCGAACCTTTCTGGGAAATGCCAACCCTTCACCAAGCTCATGAAGAAGGGAGTATCCTATGTCTGGACGAAAGAATGTCAGAAAACCTTCGACGACATTAACGCTTATCTGACGAGCCCCCCAGTCTTGGTGGCGCCCGTCACTGGCAAACCATTTATACTCTATATCCGCGCAATAGACTATTCCCTTGGCGCTTTGTTGGTCCAGAACAATGATGCGGGCCACGAGCAAGCCATCTACTATCTCAACAGGACAATGATCGAGGCCGAACACCGGTACAACCCCGTCGAAAAGGAGTGTCTAGCTCTGGTGTTCGCCATCCAGAAGGCTCACCATTATGTCTCGGAACAGACAATTCACGTCATCTCCCGAGTTAATCCGTTCAGAGTTCTCATGACAAAGCCGGGAGCGCTAAATTCCCGACTAGCTACTTGGGCGATACTATTGACACCATATGGCATGATATTCGTCCCGCAAAAGGCTGTCAAAGGCCAAGCACTGGCCGACTTTCTAGCCGGGCACCCAATTCCGGAATCGTTCAGACTCTATGAAGACATTCCAGATGAAGTACGAGAATCAAATATTACCGAACAGAACCCCGTTTAGCGGATGTTCTTCGACGGTGCTTCAAGAACAGGCCCCAAAGGCCAGATCATCACAGGAGTAGGGGTAGTCCTGATCTGTCCCGACAAGTTGGTCATCCATCGTTCCTATTCCCTTTTAGAGCCGTGCTCCAATAGTGTTGCAGAGTACAATGCCCTCATCATGGGACTCCAGTTAGCAAAATAGCTGGGGGTAGAATACCTCGAGTCTTATGGCGACTCGAAGCTTGTCATCAATCAAGTTCGAGGACAATACGAGGCCCGCCATGAAGACCTGATCTCTTATCACAAAGCAGCGTTGGACATCATTTGAACCTTCGCTGAATTCTTCATAGAACATGTGCCTCGGCTACAAAACTTAGAAGCTGACGCTCTGGCCGGCCTCGTCACCTCATTAGTAGCACCGGTCGACACGCAACACTTCATTACAGTGGTGGGCCGGGATTTGGCATGCCCCAGAAATAATCTATGCTTGCGGACAACTTATGTCATGGATACAGACACCAGCACCAACGTCAGAGACTGGAGGTTTCCGTTCATCGACTTTGCCGTCTATGAAATCCTTCCAGAGGATCCAAAAGAAGCAGTCTCAGTCAGAAGACGCTCGCTTCGGTTCTATTACGATACGACCATAAAATGTTGTACCGATGCTCCTACGATGGACTTCTCTGCCGATGCCTATCAAACGAAGAAGCAGCCGAAGCTTTTCGAGAAGCTCATGACGGAACATGCGGAGCCCATCAATCATGTCCTAAACTACAGGATCGATTTCGATGTATGGGCTATTACTGGCCCACAATGATGGCCGACGCTGTCGAGTATGCAAAGAAAGGTCGTGCTTGCCAGCTACATGTCGACTTCATCAATAGACCGTTAGAGCCTCTACATCCTACGATCGTCTCTTGGCTATTTGAAGCCTGGGGCATGGACATAGTAGGATCTATCACCCCTCCCTCATCCAGGGGACGCTGCTTTATCCTAGCAATCACCGACTACTTCTCTAAATGGGTAGAAGTAGTACCATTGACAGAGGTAAAAAAGCTCAAAGGTGGTCAGCTTCATCAAGCATGACATTATCTACCGTTTCGGGGTGCCCTGGAGGATCATCCATGACAAGGTCCACAATTCATCAGCCATGCGTTCAGTAGATTTTGCGATAAAAATCGTATTCAGAATGTGGCATCAACCGCCTATAATCCGACAGCAAACAAATTGGCTGAAGCTTTTAATAAAACCATCGTCAAGCTACTCAAAAAGGTCGTGTCATCTAACAAGCACGACTGGGACGAGAAGCTCGGTGAATGCCTTTGGGCCTATCGCACGATGGTACGGACCTCGACGGGTAACACATTATTCTCTTTGGTCTATGGAAGCAAAGCAGTACTGCCTCTAGAGATCCAGATACCCTTATTTTAGCAAGAAGTAAAGGATTACATCTATATCAAAAAGAAGAAAAACATAAAGTACATCTTCAGATCTCAAAAGACAGACAGAAATACTAAAACAAAATAGGGACATTGACTTTATTCATATTCCCAAAAATAGCAATTGTAAGGCAACCAATGAATCCACACAGCCAGGGATCATAGTTGTGTTGAGGCATGTACCACTCCCTCAGCCACTTTATATATGAAGGCTCAATCTGGTTGAGGTATTCTATAGGGGCAGGGGGTTAGAACTTCCGGTGCTACTATCCTCTGACAGTGGCTCCTTCTTGACAGCAAATTCAACCTTGGAAGTAACTTCCTCCCTGATAGTCACCGATTCTTCCTTGACTTCAATATTTGGTAACACATCCTCCTTAACGGTCAGCGGCTCTTGTTTGACAAGAGGAGGCAGTATCTCCTCCTTCACGACAGCCTCCGCCTTCGGCATGGATACTGCAACAGCATCAAAGAAAAGTTAGCAAAAGATTTAGAAGCTCAAAATAAGCATCTGAGGCGCATCAACAATCTGGCGCATCAACTGGGTTAAAACCCATACGCACAGATAGAAGCTCATCAAGACGCATAGGACCGAGGCCCCGACGAATTTGAAGAGAAGCTTCGGCGCATCATCAGGACCTAAGTCCATGCACATCAGCAAAAGAAACTTCAGCGCATCATCAGGACCTAAGTCCATGCACGTCAGAAAAATGAGCTTTGACGCATCATCACGACCTAAGTCCATGCGTGTCAACAGAAGGAGCTTTGGCGCATCAGCAGGACAAAGTCCGTGCACGTCAGCAATGGAAAGCCTAGGCATGTCAATGGGGATGCGACTCATTTCAGTCACTCCCACGCGCCCCAACAGTGTTACAACGAAGTAAAAATACGAAGTCAGAGGATTATCCACTGATCACCGCCGGCCGAACGTCGACGAGCGTCGCTGTTATCACGTCTCGCTCCAGTAGGAGCGATTATCCTCGCTAAGGCGTGATACCGCACGAGTCTAGATTGCGCTCGTGCAAGGCGAGTTCTATAACGGCCAATTTTAGCAGCTGCGATGGGGTCGTCGCAGAGAAGTCCCAAACAGGGAATTGAATAATAACAGCAGAAATTTGAAGCAAAACATAAGTTATTCAAAAGAAGCTCTTTTTTTATATTGAAACAAAGATTACAACGAGGCGCAAGGCCAAGATTACAATCACTCAAGCTCACTCTTCTCACATTACAAGTCACTCAGCTCTCTCTCATCTCTCAATACATGTCTCGAGCCAGCGGATGCTTCGGATAGGCGATGTTCATACATTATGTCCCGTATAAGTCCTGACTCCACGTGGTCGTACGCCTCGAATCGCCAAGGTATTCCATGCCTCGATGCATCCAAGCAAGCTTTACACCTCGAGCTTCTACATGTGCCTGCACATAAACACTGGGTGGGTATCAGTACTCAACTGTACTGGTGGAGTGAGCTCCTCGTCCACCTATACAAAATCGACACGTTCATTTACTTTGTGCAGCTTAATCCCTTTTGATTGTCTTTCTTGTCTTGCCTTAGGATCAATTTTAAGACAGAGACGTCTTGGCCTATACTTGGCAACGCAACGATAGGGGTCAAGCTATACTCTATTCGTGGCCTCAATATGTCTTTAAGGAAGTACCTCGTCGAGTAGCAAATTATGCAAACTCGGTCGTGCCAAGACTTTTACTTATTTTTACGTGCCTCTAGACCATTCTCGTGCCAATGACGTCAAGGGGACGACTCGTGCTGGTCGTGCCAATAAACTTGATCGTGCCTTAAGATCGAGGTCATGCCTCTCAAGGATCAACCCAACTTAACCAACTTGCCTTACAGTCCTTCCTGACTTAACTCAAGACGATGGCATATTCATGCCGAAGCACGGATCCTTGCTATAGCCAAATCTTAGGCTCCAGAATGGGGTCGCAACTGTGCACACCTAACCCGTGCCGATTCAATCTAGCGCTTGCTATAATTATACCTTGTTAACCCAACTCGTAACTTGCTAGTACTCAACGCAATCCAAAGGCATACACGCGGATAGCCGCTCTTATGATGACACATCTATATGAGTGGTCACTAGCAATATCAAGCTATCCTGGATCTTTGTATACGGTGACCATCCCCGTGCGAGGTACGAGCTCCCATCGAATGACCCACAGCCTATATTGTAACGATTCACTTCAATTGAGTCATACCGTCGATGAAGGCCGTACAATATCTATAATTCCTCCTAGGCCGACACGAACTCGGCACCCCGGGATCGTTCGAGGAATTCACCTTGCGCGCCAGTTGTCTAATGACCATGCAAGACTCTACTCGATCTATCATGTCCTTTCTTAATCATGACCATGTTTTCTAACTTTCTATCGAGACTACCAAGTAGTGGGATCGATCTCGTGAACTTTTTTATCGAGACTGCCAAATAGCGGGACCGATCTTGTGTGCTTCCCTATCGAGACTCTCAAGTAGCAGGACCGATCTCGTGAACTTCTCTATCGAGACTCCCAAGTAGCAGAACCGATCTTGTGTGCTTCCTTATCGAGACTCCCAAGTAGTGGGACTGATCTCGCATGCTTCCTAATCGAGACTCCCAAGTAGCGGGACCGATCTCGGTGACAACCAGTCATGTGCCTTTGAACCCAGGGAACAACTACTAAGTAGTCTTTCAGCTTAACTTGAACGTAACGTGTTCCTTTGTTCGTGGCATGCTTATCTTTAACCCAACTATGGCTCGTGCAGACCTTGTTCTCTAGGCGACGCTATCGCTCAAGTCACACACTTATATGACGAGCCTTGTTCTCATGGGACTATGTGACTTGACAACCGCAGACAACATGGGATAGTGCTTGCTATGACTTTGATCGCCCAGCAAAATTCTTGTCTAACTTATTCAGGCAACAACTTGACGAGCAAAGGCTACGCCAAGCTTCGCATCGAGGGAACGTGCTATGCACGTGGTCGACTTGAACAATCAAGCTCTTTGGGTGCCTAGACTTAAGCCACAAGCCGTGCAATACGACTTAAATCATGAGACAGGCGAAGGCTAGGCCAAGCCATGGATGACTGGATCGTGTATGCTTTATCAAGCATTCATATGGGCGATGCCTATGACTTAGGCTAATTCCAGCATTGTGGCAACTTAGCAACTTAGACCAGCTTCCTTCTCCCAAGCCACGAGACGAAGGATCGAGTGTCATTTTAAGAGCACACTGACCAAACTTCTAAGCAGACCGTGGGACCTTTTTCTATGTTCTAACACATTCTGACCCGTCGGGATTATTTTTTTAGTTAAGTGGATGCATCTCTTTTATTATCAAGCCTAACTTGTGCAAGTTAAAAACATGCAATTTGTTATATGAAGGCTAAGATGAGGCAAGTTTACCAAAACAACCCCACCTGAGCGAGGAGTCGTCTCGACCGAGCGAGTCTTCGAGCAGCCGTTATAAGGCTAAGTTCGAATGTCGTCGGCATTTCGATTCCTCCGATTGACTGAGCGGGACGGGGAACTACATCATACACCACTCAAAAAAAATTTTGTCCTCGAAACTAACTGAGTACTTACTTTTAGACCACTTTGATCCAAGAACTATCGTACACACTCTGCCTATGCATTTCTTCAATCCGAGCCACGCTCGCACTATCATCAATCTTTCCTTTAAAACATGATTTTAGAATCTTCGAAACTTTTCCATTCCTCAAGTATTACTTGAATTTATCGTATCACTTATTTGGATAATGCACGTATTCCAGGCGTCCCTAAAATACCTGTATTTTAGCCAAGCCACATGATAGAGAATTTGTCATTCTCACCCGAGTCGCATCGTGCACATATTCAGGCGTCCCTGAAATATATGCATGTCAGATGAATCTCGTGAGGGGTATTCATATATTCTTGATTCACTCTATCCATCCATACCAATCCTCAAGAACAATCTTTCGAATGCTAACTCTTGAAACAGGGGCGTCTCGCCTAACCGCTAGGCCATTTCTCAGGGCTAAAGTCAATGTCAGGATTGGAATCATACTTCCCCAACAATATTGCCAACACTGACCCCAATCCTAGGGTCAAACCAAGTTAATAGTACGGGCTTTTCTATCCAAGCTCGCATCACTCAGATTTCTAAACATCGAGCATGATCACCTAATTCGCATCAAGGCATTCGTTGCGTGGATTCGAAATCGTTCAAATCACCAATTTGCATAGTCTATTCCTTCCAACATGTCGACATAATTCATATATTCATTCTAACCAATTCATGTATTCGATCACGAGGTCGTCTAGCACAACAATTTGTCACGTCCCAATCTCACACAAGTTCGATTATCTACGTTGGACATGAATCACCATGCCACGTTCTCGCATGATAATCGTCCTTATTGGAGCGTAACTCTTGCTTGAGTCTAGACTAATTCATTCTCGATACACGGATTAGACCTACTCAATTCTTAAGTTCAATCGTCACAATTCTCGAGTCCACCTTCGCGACAAACCGCAAGTCGAAGCAATTGAATTGCCACGACATGCAAGTTCGATCACCCCGCTGTATGAAACACCATACCAGTGCTCACGCAGCGCCCTAATCTGGCATGACATATGTGCGAGACTGAAGTTGCGCTCGCATAAGACAAGAACGTCAATGTTGTGGTTATCGACGAAGCAAACCAAATATTTTATTTTCATTCAAGCCAAGATCTCAGTTCGATAGTCTGTTCGTCATTCATTCAACTAAAAAATCCTTGAGCCAAGTCTATCATTTTCTCGACACATTTTAACATCCCGAGTATAGCATCCATCGGAACAATGACATTTTACACGATCATCATTCCTCGAATCAGAGTACCTCCGAGTTATCGTACATCGATCTTTTTACGCCTAAAATACCATCGATGATGTACGTAACCTGACGATCTTCCTTTGCAATAAACTCTGAGTCGTGCAACTGATGCTATTGTCCGAATTAGATATACCACACATTTGATCAAATTCAAAATCATAAGTGCGATCCTCTAGGTTTCCTCGATCAAGACATTCATTTTTATCCATCGTTCCGAATCCTGATTCAATATCGTTTCCTAACTCGCGTTGCCCATTCACAAGTTGTCTGAACGAAATCTCGTTCGGGACATTCGAAGTCACGACCAAATAAGCGTGATGCGTTCTAAGGCTTTGTGCGATCGCATCCCCTCGTCGACATACTCGTTGTTATCCCTAATCATCAATTTTGCTCGAATAATTTCCAAGACGGACCATACACCACTCAGGATTCGAGCCATCCGATTTAGTCCACAATCACGTTCGCATTACTCGCTAATACATCTTTCGGATTCATTCGACAAAACTCTAGCATAATCGTTCACGTCGTCTCGATAGTCTAAGTCTCGTATTTATATCGATATTCCACATATAAATCATATTTATGATTCACGCGTCTCGATGTACTAAGTCGTTCGTACTATTCCTTAAAATCTAAACCAATCTTCCGTGTATGCCTAAGCGTTAGTCCGATAGTGTTTCTATCGATATACACTCTAAGTATATCTCTGTTCCCGACCGAGCGATACTTAATATCGCTCGTAATTCGTTTGCATCGTAAAGTCTAGGTACGCAACACGCGGCACAACTTAGCCAAAAGGCTGTATGCATAGCTATCCCGTACGGACTATATACTAATTTTGTACGCTCATTTGCTAATGTCGACGTAGGACTTTTTAGGCACACATGTGACTTTCTAACTTTAGCATGTGTTTTCTATCAACTCAAGTTTGACACCGTTCGGCACAAATGCCATCGTCTACCGATGCGTTCAATTGAACACTTGTACGAGCTTTTGAAAATATTTAACTTATTGTGTGGACATGACGTAGGACATTTGTGAGAGAGCGCACACTTCTTTATCAACGACGAGCTTTCAAAACTGAGAGAATCGACATGAAGTCCAAGGACGTAAAGTCGTGCTCTGATACCATTATGTCACGCCCTGCTCTCGTAGGAGCGATCGTCCTTGCTAAGGCTTGATATCGTACGAGCCTAGATTGTGCTCGTGCAAGGCGGGTTCCATAACGACTGATTTCAGCGGCTGCGACAGGGTCGTCGCAGAGAAGTCCCAAGCAGGGATATTGAATAATAGCAACAAAAATTTGAAGCAAAACATAAGTTATTCAAAAGAAGCTCTTTATTGATATTGAAATAAAGGTTACAACGGGGCACAAAGCCAAGATTACAATCACTCAAGCTCACTCTTCTTATATTACAAGTCACTCAGCTCTCTCTTATCTCTCAATACATGTCTCGAGCCAGCAGATGCTTCAGATAGGCGATGTTCATACATTATGTCCCGTATAAGTTCTAACTCCATGCGGTCATACGCCTCAAATCGCCAAGGTACCCCGTGCCTCGATGCATCCAAGCGAGCTTTGCTCCATGAGCTTCTACCTATGCCTGCACATAAATACTGGGTGGGTGTCAGTATTAAACTGTATTGATGGAGTGAGCTCCTTGCCCACCCATACAAAACCAACACGTTTATTTACTTTGTGCAGCTTAATCCCTTTTGATTGTCTTTCTAGTCTTGCCTTAGGATCAATTTTAAGATAGAGACGCCTTGGCCTATACTTGGCAACGCAATGATAGAGGTCGTGCTATACTCTATTCGTGGGTTAAATATATCTTCGAGGCAGTGCCTCACCGAGTAGAAACTTATACAAACTCGGTCGTGCCAAGACTTTTATTTGTTTTTACGTGCCTCTAGACCATTCTCGTGCCAATGACGTCAAGGGGACGACTCGTGCTGGTCGTGCCAATAAACTTGATCGTGCTTTAAAATCGAGGCCGTGCCTCCCAAGGATCAACCCGACTTAACCAAGTTGCCAAGGCCCTTCCTGACTTAACTCGAGATGACGACACATTCATGCTAAAGAACATGTCCTTGCTATAGCCAAATCTTAGGCTCCAGAATGGTGTCGCAACCGTGCACACCTAACTCGTGACGATTCAATCTAGCGCTTGCTATAATTATACCTTGTTAACCCAACTCGTAACTTGCTAGTACTCGATGCAATCCAAAGGCATACACGCAGATAGCCACTCTTATGCCAACACATCTATATGAGTGGTCACTATCAATGTCAAGCTATCCTGGATCTTTGCATATGACCATCCACGTGCGAGGTATGAGCTTCCACCGAATGACCCACAGCCTATATTGTAACGGTTCACTTCAATCGAGTCATACCGTCGATGAAGGCCATACAATATCTGCAATTCCTCCTAGGCCGACACGAACCCGGTGCCCCGTGATCGTTCGAGGAATTCATCTTGCGCGCAAGTTGTCCAATGACCATGCAAGACTCAACTCGATCTATCAAGTCCTTCCTTAATCATGACCATGCTTTCCGACTTTCTATCGAGACTCCCAAGTAGTGGGACCGATCTCGTGAACTTTCTTATCGAGACTCCCAAGTAGCATGACCGATCTCGTGTGATTCCCTATCGAGACTCCCAAGTAGTGGGACCGATCTCGTGAACTTCTCTATCGCGACTCCCAAGTAGCGGGACCGATCTCGGGTGCTTCCTTATCGAGACTCCCAAGTAGCGGGACCGATCTCGCGTGCTTCCTTATCGAGACTGCCAAGTAGCGAGACCGATCTCGACGACAACCAGTCGCGTGCCTCTGACCAGGGAATGACTACTAAGTAGTCTTCCAGCTTAACTTAAACGAAACGTGTTCCTTTGTCCGTGGCATGCTTATCCTTAACCCAACCGTGGCTCGTGCAGACCTTGTTCTCTAGGCGACGCCATCGCTCAAGTCACATACTTATATGACGAGCCTTGTACTCATGGGACTATGTGACTTGATGTAAAATCCCTAAATTTCTACAATATTTTAGTACTAAATTTTTTTTGTATTTATACGTCGCATAGTCGTATTGTACGTCGCGCGAGAATTTGCATTTTTTTCGTATTTACTCGTCGAGTGCGAATATGTGCGAGGTACATAATTTTATAAAAAAAGGTTTTTGATTTTATTATCGGTAATGGTTTCAAAATTATATATATAATAATTATTTTTATTAAAAGTTGTAAAAAGTATCTATCGAGGTTGTCAAAACTTATTATTTTAGTTATTTATAATAGGCTATCTTATATTAATAAGTGGTAAATTAGAAAAACTAGATTATATGAATATTCTACTCGTGTAAAGCGCATGAAAATTATTTCATGTATATTTTTAAAATTTATTTTTATTATTTATAATAATTTATTTAGTAAGAAGGTATTTTAAATATGAAAATATTTATGTTTATTTTCGAAATTATTTTTACCTAAATTATTTAAAGGGTATTTTGAAGTTATTTTCTACTAATATTTAAAATATATATTGAAAATTTTGAAATTAATTATTATATAAATTTTATAAAATATATTTTGGATATATTTGTGATAAATTAAATTGTGATTTGATTTATTGATTTAAATTAAATAGTTTAATTTAAATGTGTAATTTATCTATATTTAAATAGGATTTGGATTTAGATATGAATGTATTGGTTTAAATTTAATAATAGAATTATCTATTTGGGTTTAAATAAATCCTAGTCACTATCTACATTGGATTATATTTGATTGAGTTACTTTTAAATCAATTTGAATTAAATAGTGAAAAATCTAAGGGAAATTAAAACTCTTCTTAATCCTTATCTAGATAAGACTTTTGTAAACCCCTTGATTTTCCAAAATAAATATTTATAGAATTTTTGGATTTTTAAATAACTATTTATTGACTTATTATATAATTTGTATTATTTTACATATATTTAGTATAGTGCTCTTTGGTGAATTTAGTATAAAAATATATAAAGCTATTTTTCTAGTACATTAAGGATCTAAACTATATTATACAATTTCTTTTCCTCAAAATTTTAGGATTCATTTCATAACTTTTATTACTTTTTACATGTTACTTATATTGTACACTATTTACATAATATAGAATAAATGTCAAATTAGTATTAGATATTTCAGCTTGTATAAATGAGATTAGATGAAGGTTGTTTAAATAAATATTAACTATATTTATTATCTATAGTAATTTTAAATAATGTTATAGATAATTTAGATAAATATAAACTATATTTTAAATTAATACTAATCCTACTTCTACTTGGAAAACATCTCTATCTATATCTTATCCTAACAAAGCAAACACCAATTTATTTAAATCAAATCCTATCTAATTTAGGAGATAAATCTGAAATAAATACTTATATAAACCCAATACATCCCCCTTCTATCATCCATAATTCGAAATTATTTTTAGTCCAATAGAAACTCTAAAATCTGTCATTAGAATTCAGTCCCGTTTTTTAGTAGCAAGAGCAACTTGGAACGACGATATCTTCTAGCTCTGAACTCCGTTTTGCCTCCAGTTTTTTTTTAAAAGAAGCATATCGAGGTAAGCTTTCCAGAAACATATTTTAATAGACAAAATTCGTTCTGTAGATTTCTGTAAAACTATTTGAGTATTAGATGTCCAAAAAATAAACGTGTTTCAGTATTTTTGCGATTTCGGGAGTTTCCGAAAACGAAAATGCGATCCGTTTAGTTTTTCGGAAAGCTAATACGAAAACCTTTGCCTTATCCTAATTTTAGAATTTATTAAATAAATCTAATAGGTACAGTGTTAATTATAATTAGATAATAGACTATTTTCAGCATCCGGAGATGTTTGTTTGGACCTTAGTTCCTCAGCATCCGTTGTTCCACCTACTTTTATGTCTGATCTTTACCACCAAAGTGCTCAGGACACAGGCAAGTATACCTTGCTAATTAACTGTCAATTATTTATTTTCTGTATTATTTACTTTGTTTTATATTGTTAGTTTCCTTTGTTATAAACTGCGCGTCCAAGCCACACTTGGGTGCAAGCGACTCTATTAGTCATTTTACTTTACTATATGCATGATAACTTAGTGTTAGCGGACTACCTTTTTGTTGGGAGATATTCTTATATCTTCTTTGGCTGTGACACACACTACACGGTTTGAGACATATTGCTAGGGGCACGACTTATTGACTAGCTATCTCTAAAGTCGTATGACGGTAGATAACCGTAACTGCTATGACTATGGTTTTAGAGACTCAAGCAGTTACAAAACTGGACGAGCCATGGACATGACTTGAACAGTATGGGAAATATTGGGGAAGGACAGTCGCTAGTGCGTATGGGAAGCCAAACAGGTAAACTACAGTCTCCGGATGGAACTGTGGCGATATATTTGCAGATACCCTCTGACGTTTTAGACGTTACGGTCGGATACAGATGACTGGATGCCAGTTACGTACACATAGCCTAAAATCCCACCCATGTGCATGAAAGTTGTCCTCTAAATTGCACGTTAGGCGGTTAGAATCTCCTTTGCATATTTGTGTCTAGGATAGTCTTTTATATACTATTTTATTATTCTGACAGTTCATATTAGCTTGTTCTTCCTGTATCTTGCTATGTCCGTCTGAGGACCTAGTTTTTCCCCAGGTGTGTGTTCATGTCTCCCGCAGGTATCCTAGCCAAGGTCGTGGTCTTCTCCATTCCTTCGAAGACGATTGCGCTTGGTTCGTCTTGCCATTTTATGGATCGATTCTTTTATCTTTCATTCATTGAGATAGTTGGTAGTGGACTTTGTCTCCGCCCAACGATTGTATCATAAATATTCAAGTTGATTTTTCTGTTATTTTTCTTTTCATTGTGGATGAGATTTAGTTTGTCTTGGATTACTACATTTTACAGCTTATGTATTTATACGAGGCCTACGTACTTCGTATGAATACAGTTGACATGTCTACGTACTTAGTCCTACGTATACTGGGACTGGGGCGTTACATGTTTTTGTGGTGGTCCATGCAGGTCAAGATAAATTGTTTGGTTACTTTACCGTACCAAGGAAGCCTGCGAATAGGATTAGAGTCTAGGATCTCATCCACATACTTGACCTTCTCGATTCTATTTTGAATCCCTTGATTTGCAGCTTGCTTGATTCCCTCTACCATTAATTCTTATCGTTCTTTCGTGCTTGATGTTGGTTAGAAAGGTAATCCATACTAGGTAGACTTGTCCCATTGTTCCGTCACACCACTAGTTTAACTCTTGTAAGTTGGGTAGACACCTCATGACCTAACATTTATTTTCTTTGTGACCCATATTAACATGACTACTTAGACTATAGCCTTTATAGGACCCTAACTTATCTAGCCCACCAAGCCTTAGATAAAAGACAGTAGGATGAATGTATAGGAACAATCACATGACAAGACTTAGATTCTTAAGGAGCTGAACTAATTCTACCTTCTTTCACTCTTACGCTTTCGTGCCTGTGTTTTTACCATCGTGATTAATGCTGCTAAATAGCCTAATTTTTTTAAGCTTACTTTTTATTCAAGCTTGTTCATGGACATATATTTTATTGGGGGCCCCCACTAACATATTGTCTACTCAGAACCGGTGCATGATGGTCTGATCAACCTAGTGCACTTTGGTTCGCCTTTCACACTATTATCCTACGTGGTTAAGATATAGTTAAACTTACCCCTTAGAATCTCATCCACTATTGCCTTGACGATTCTTTTTGAATTATTCGGCCGCCTTTGAACCACGTATTCGTATTCGATAATATCGTTTTTGAACTCTATATTGCTTTCGCTTTCACCTACTTTAGAAGGACGAAAGCGATGTACTTGAATTTTCTCTACCTATCCTATCTCTTGTGACCATTAACACTCGATGTGACTATATCTTTGTCTTAACTACTCGTCCCTTCCTCGACCTTCTATCACGACTTCTTAATCACTTCAATTAGGAGTGAATCTAATCGTTCTCCTAATCGTGCCATCAACCTACTCCCAAGAAACCAAATCTTAAGTCTCTAAATTATTTATATGGATCCACTTAAAACTTTTAATCCTTTCCTTTTAAGTTTATTAGCCATGTCCGTGATTTATTATCTAAATCACGATTTTCTAATGCTTGTTTATGTTGTTTCTTGCCTCGTCCAAGGACTCGTCGAATTGTCATTACCAATATACCCCTTGTGCCTTCTTACCCCCTACTTATTCTTAATTTCGAGGACAAAATTCTTGTAAGTTGGGTAGGATGTAAAATTCCTAAATTTTTATTATATTTTAGTACTGATTTTTTTTGTATTTATACGTCGCATAGTCGTATTGTACGTCGTGCGGGAATTTGCATTTTTTTCGTATTTACTCGTCGAGTGCGAATATGTGCGAGGTACATATTTTTAGAAAAACTTGTTTTTGATTTTATTATCGGTAATGGTTTCAAAATTATATATATAATGATTATATTTATTAAAAGTTGTAAAAAGTATCTATCGAGGTTGCCAAAACTTATTATTTTAGTTATTTATAATAGGCTATCTTATTTTAATAAGTGGTAAATTAGAAAAACTAGATTATGTGAATATTCTACTCGTGTAAAGCGCATAAAAATTATTTCATGTATATTTTCAAAATTTATTTTTATTATTTATAATAATTTATTTAGTAAGAAGGTATTTTAAATATGTAAATATTTATGTTTATTTTCGAAATTATTTTTACCTAAATTATTTAAAGGGTATTTTGAAGTTATTTTCTACTAATATTTAAAATATATATTAAAATTTTTGAAATTAATTATTATATAAATTTTATAAAATATATTTTGGATATATTTGTGATAAATTAAATTGTGATTTGATTTACTGATTTAAATTAAATAGTTTAATTTAAATGTGTAATTTATCTATATTTAAATAGGATTTGGATTTAGATATGAATGTATTGGTTTAAATTTAATAATAGAATTATCTATTTGGGTTTAAATAAATCATAGTCTCTATCTACATTGGATTATATTTGATTGAGTTACTTTTAAATCAATTTGAATTAAATAGTGAAAAATCTAAGGGGAATTAAAACTCTTCTTAATCCTTATCTAGATAAGACTTTTGTAAACCCCTTGATTTTCCAAAATAAATATTTGTAGAATTTCTGGATTTTTAAATAACTATTTATTGACTTATTATATAATTTGTATTATTTTACATATATTTAGTATAGTGCTCATTGGTGAATTTAGTATAAAAATATACAAAGCTATTTTTCTAGTACATTAAGGATCTAAACTATATTATACAATTTCTTTTCCTCAAAATTTTAGGATTCATTTCATAACTTTTATTACTTTTTACATGTTACTTATATTGTACACTATTTACATAATATAGAATAAATGTCAAATTAGTATTTGATATTTCAGCTTGTATAAATGAGATTAGATGAAGGTTGTTTAAATAAATATTAACTATATTTATTATCTATAGTAATTTTAAATAATGTTATAGATAATTTAGATAAATATAAACTATATTTTAAATTAATATTAATCCTACTTCTACTTGGAAAATATCTCTATCTATATCCTATCCTAACAAAGCAAACACCAATTTATTTAAATCAAATCCTATCTAATTTAGGAGATAAATCTGAAATAAATACCTATATAAACCCAATACATCCCCCTTCTATCATCCATAATTCGAAATTATTTTTAGTCCAATAGAAACTCTAAAATTTGTCATTAGAATTCAGCCCCGCTTTTTAGTAGCAAGAGCAACTTGGAACGACGATATCTCCTAGTTCCGAACTCCGTTTCGCCTCCAGTTTTTTTTTAAAAGAAGCATATCGAAGTAAGCTTTCCAGAAACATATTTTAATAGACAAAATTCATTCTGTAGATTTCTGTAAAACTATTTGAGTATTAGATGTCCGAAAAATAAACGTGTTTCAGTATTTTTGCGATTTCGGGAGTTTCCGAAAACGAAAATACGATCCGTTTAGTTTTTCGGAAAGCTAATACGAAAACCTTTGCCTTATCCTAATTTCAGAATTTATTAAATAAATATAATAGGTACAGTATTAATTATAATTAGATAATAGACTATTTTCAGCATCCAGAGATGTTTGTTTGGACCTTAGTTCCTCAGCAGCCGTTGTTCCACCTACTTTCCTGTCTGATCTTCACCACCATAGTGCTCAGGACACAGGCAAGTATACCTTGCTAATTAACTATCAATTATTTATTTTCTGCATTATTTACTTTGTTTTCATATTGTTAGTTTTCTTTGTTATAAACTGCGCGTCCAAGCCACACTTGGGTGCAAGCGACTCTATTAGTCGTTTTACTTTACCATATGCATGATAACTTAGTGTTAGAGGACTACCTTCTTGTTGGGGGATATTCTTATATCTCCTTTAGCTGTGACACACACTACACGATTTGAGACATGTTGCTAGGGACACGACTTATTGACTAGCTATCTCTAAAGTCGTGTGACGGTAGATAACCGTAACTGCTATGACTAGAGTTTTAGAGACTCAAGCAGTTACAAAACTGGACGAGCCATGGACATGACTTGAACAGTGTGGAAAATATTGGGGGAGGACAGTCGCTAGTGCGTATGGGAAGCCAAACATGTAAACCACAGTCTTCGGATGGAACTTTGGCGATATATTTGCAGATACCCTCTGACGTTTTAGACGTTACGGCCGGATACAGATGACTGGATGCTAGTTACGTACACATAGCCTAAAATTCCACCCATACGCATGAAAGTTGTCCTCTAAATTGCACATTAGGAGGTTAGAATCTCCTTTGCATATTTGTGTCTAGGATAGTCTTTTATATACTATTTTATTATTCTGATAGTTCATATTAGCTTGTTCTTCCTGTATCTTGCTATGTCCGTCTGAGGACCTGGTTTTTTTCCAGGTGTATGTTCATGTCTTCCGCAGGTATCCTAGCCAAGGCCGTGGTCTTCTCCATTCCTTCGAAGACGATTGCGCTTGGTTCGTCTTGCCATTTTATGGATCGATTCTTTTACCTTTCATTCATTGAGATAGTTGGTAGTGGACTTTGTCTCCGCCCAATGATTGTATCATAAATATTCAAGTTGATTTTTCTATTATTATTCTTTTCATTGTGGATGAGATTTAGTTTGTCCTGGATTACTACAAATTACAGCTTTTATATTTATACGAGGCCTACGTACTTCGTATGAATACAGCAGACATGTCCACGTACTTAGTCCTACGTATAATGGGACTGGGGCGTTACACTTGACAACCGCAGACAACAGAGGATATTGCTTGTTATGACTTCAATAGCCCAGCAAAACTCTTGTCTAACTTATTCGGGCAACGACTTGACGACCAAAGCCTACTCCAAGCTTTGCATCAAGGGAACGTGCTATGCACGCGGCAAACTTGAACAACCAAGCTCTTTGGGTGCCTAGACTTAAGTTACAAGCCGTGCAATACGACTTAAATTATGGGACAGGCGAAGGCTATACCAAGCCTTGGACGACGGGACCGTACATGCTTTATCAAGCATTCATGCGGGCGAAGTATCGAGTGTCATTTTAAGAGCACGCTGAGCAAACTTCTAAGCAGACCGTAGGAACTTTTTACATGTTCTAACACATTCTGACCCGTCGGGATTATTCCCTTAGGTATGTGGATGCGTCTCTTTTTATTATCAAGCCTAACTTGTGCAAGTTGAAAACAATCGATTTATTATATGAAGGTTAAGATGAGGCAAGTTCACAAAAATTACCCCACCTGAGCGTGGTGTCGCCTCGACCGAACGAGTCTTCGAGCAGCCGTTGCAAGGCTAAGTTCGAATGCCGTCGGCATTTCGATTCCTCCGATTGACTAAGCGGGACGAGGCACTACGCTTCAACGACGGGGATATTCTCCACGTCGACCTCCACAGGCTCCTTGTCCTTTTCCCTTCCTCAGCCAGCACCACCACGGGGAGTCTTAGGAGCCATCTCTCTAAAGAAGCCATCTCTCTAGAGTCTTAGAAAGACTCTAGAGGAAGAAGGATAAGAAGAAAAAAAGTAGAAGACTCCCTCTCTCTCCCTCACAGACGCCTATTTATAGGCATGAGCCGCGCGTGTGAACCGATAAAGGCTGACATCAGCAAAAACTCTTCGGGTCTCGTGAAACAAACGGCTACATATCTTCCAAAAGATTATCATTAATCTTTCAAAATTTGAGGCGTTATCTTCTTGCATTAAAATCGAAAAGAACATGCTCCCCCACAGCAATGCGAAAAGCGGTCATGTGCCCTGAAGAGCCATGCACCCAGATGAGGACATGCGTCCAGAACAACGACCACCCATGCTTTTTGTTCAAAGTATTCCAAAACTTGACAGAAAGTTTTGAAAACTTTGAAGGCAGTCTTGTAGAAGCATAGAATTTCAGGCACATCTAAAAGCCAGAGGTCCTATGTGTAACGATCAGCTCCACCCTAGCGAAATACCGATTCGAAATGGCAAGTGCGATGACTCAAACGAGCCGTCGACTCGAAGAGTTGCGTCGACCCGATGAAGATTCGATACAAGACTTACATTGGCCCGTCAAGAGGAATCCAGACTTAGACTTTCAAGGTGCGCTCAGAGTATCACTCGGCCGATGCGAACATCGCTAAGGTGGGTGGCTCCGATGAACCTATCTTTGCTTAGCCTAAACACATAATAATACTGACTGTATAGTTAGATTGCTAGGCGATAACTCTATGCATGCTAATAAATGACTCGACGCACCTAGATAAGGGAATAACTCCCATCTTGCATGCTTGTGTAGAACTTGGAAATGAACTGGAAATACTACTTGAACCTTGGTACCGCACGACGCACTCGTGCTCGCACACAGCTTAGTTTTGAGTAAAATTGGCTATGCGTTAACTCGTGAATGAAATACTTGTCACTTAGAATCGCACCACAACTTGAGTTATGAAACAATGAATGGTTTTGTAGATTAAGGCAGGAAGACTATCAACATAGTCGTTTCGTACGGAGTATGGAAACATGGAAAGGCTTTTGGACCAATGGGTCGCCAAGGCGGTTCCCGCATAGGGAACTGCATAATGAATGAATGTATGAATGAATAAACGAACAAATAAACAATTGAATGAATGGACAAGGAAAAGAAGAATAAGGAAGAAAAGAATGGTTAGCGACAGGTATGACGGGGACGTGCAACGGGGCTCGCTACCCGCGCTGTACGGATGCTGCCGCCAACCTGGTCGATAACGCATTATGGCTTAAGACAGCCTGATAAGACAAATGGCCCATGACGGTCTGATGTGATAAATGGCTCAAGACAACCGATAATCCATTTAGGCTCTCGACAACCCAACAGTTTAACTAAAGAAATAAGAATACGAAATGGTTGCGGACAACTCGTGCACGAGTAATAGAACAAACGATTCCAAGACAACGATCACGACATCATGGCCGGCCTAGGCGGAATCATGGCTTACGGGTGGCCTGTGTGCGGGCTCGGGCACACAGGAGGTGTAAGGCCTGGGTATGGCATAGCCTATCAAGATGTACCAGCCATCATGCTTGATAGATACGAATACCATAAGGACAATATCCAAATGGCTTGCTGAGCCAGCGACCGATGCATATAGACTAGGTAGACTTGCTGGTGGCAATCTACGTGCAATGTCCTTGCATTGAAACAAAGTAATCTGAATAACGTTGAATATAGTTGACTTGCTAGGTTACTGACTGTAACGCAATGGAGCTATGCTTGAGCATAACACGACTGATTGGTTGAGTAGATGGGATATCCGAGTGAGAATGATCATCGAAACAAGGCTTGGTCATAACGTGTCTTGCTAAGCGGGAACACATCGTAGAATCTGAGGCAGGGACCCGCCCTTGACACTGAATGTTTACGTAAATTACGTTAACTTGCTATATATGAATTGTTGACTAACTTGGTTTAATTTGGACAGGAAAAATCGGACGGTAGGTATGGGTAAGTCGTGCATGCATTTCCATGCAAACACTTGAAATCGGTAACGCGAGATAGGTTATAAAATATGCCATAAAACTGATCCTAAGGCAAGATTAGAAAGACAATGAATGATAGGTGATGCACAGAAGTAAAATGAACGTGTTTGGTAATGATAGCAAGTGGGTGAGCTAGCCTCCCCACTAGTGTATAACAATGTACTGATAACCCCACAGATTGCTTGCAGGGTGCAGGAGACGTCATCGGGTGCGGAGCTTCCCTCGAACGTGCTAAGACGTGGAGCTAATTCTGGAGCCTTGGAGCATTGCAAAGGAGATGAAGCACCATATACAGGACATAATGTATCGGAACATCGTCATAAATCATTCCATATTGTAAGCCACTTGGCACGCCTTTTATGTTTCAGAGAGAGAGAGAGAGAGCTTGAGCGACTTATAATCTCGGCCTAGCCCTGCTTGTAAACTTATTGAACATTAATAAAGAGATTGAATTTGTTCCAACTTGTATTTATTTACTTTCCGCTGCAAATAGGGACACTCTGTGCGACTCTGTGGCCTAGCTCAAATCGGCCGTTTCTGGACTTGGCCTTGCACGAGCGCAACTTAGGCTCGTGCGGTATCACGTCTTAGCGAGAACAATCGCTCCTACAGAAGCGGGACGTAACACTATGCGTCCTAACTCTCATGCGCCAAAAATTGACATGCACCAGGAAACTGCAGAATACTTGGCACAGCAGAAAAGAACAAAGAAGTAAAGACATAAAAATTGGACTTTTATTCCATATGAAAGTCTATTACATGTCTAAAACTCTTTTACAAAGGAGAATTCTTTTACAAAGAGAAAGAAAGCTACAGCCAGGCACATCACTTCAACATACAACCAGGCGCATCACTCAAGTGCCACAGCCAGGCGCATTAGGCGCATCATCCTATCATATCAGCGTAGGCGCATCCCTGTGCATAGTCAGAGCAAATCACTTCCTCGTCAGCGTGCGGACACCTTAGCAGGAGGAGTGGCTCTTCTAGCCTAACAAAATCGGGGCCCGATAGCCCCGATCTGCGGCTCTTCCAGTATAACAAAAATCGGGGCACGACCGCCCCGATCTTTGCATGCAACAGACACCTTCAGCCTGTGTCGAGACACGATGATCCTGATATCTGGATACAATAGGCACTTTCACAGGCTTATACAAAAACAGGGTCGATGGTGAATAAACCAACTCGGCACACCTTCGTCTTCGGAAGGAGTTCATCGTCAACTCGCCAAGGCAGGGGACCGATCGAGCTCGTCTCCATGAAGGAAAGCTAAGTGAAATGAGAAACAAAACTCTTCACAAAGCTATTTAAAGGCCGGGGCAACCCTCGCCCATGCGCCAAGTGGCAGTCTCCTCATATTCTGTATAATGAATTTGCATTAATGACAATGAATCTGCCTCTTCATATTCAGCCAAGTCAAAACATCCATTAACGTCTCGAAAAACTCAACAGACGGGACAATGAGGATCCGCCACACGACAAATACGCCGTCAGCACCATGCGCTCTGTACCGATGCGCCCAATAGGACATAGACCTATGCGTCTAATGGGGCACAAACTGATACGCCCACTTCAACTCGTCACCCATTAAGCATTTAATGCTATGTGACAGAGTTGGTATCATGTTCCCCGAAGACTGAATGCTTGGCAGCTTTTTATAGAAAACAAAGAGCCGCAGACGTCAGCATCATCATTACTTACTTTTGTCGACTACAACTGTCCTTGCCACGTGGCTGGCCGATCACTCGTATGTGCCTCCATAGCCATACGCCTAGAAGTCTACATGCGCCTTAAAAGGTATGTGCCCTGAATTACTTCTGATCCCCAAATGACAGAAGCCAAGTCTTTCATGCGCCTCCACAGCCATGCACTGGAAGCTCTGCATGCGCCTTAAAAGCTATGCACCCAGACTTGACTGTGACCTCTAAAAGTCATAAATCAAGTCGCCCCATGCGCCAGATCTTAAGTGCATCCTGACAGACCACCCTCCACCAAATCCAAGATCTTTGAGCCATGAACACGTGCCACGTTTCATTTGACTCAGTTCTGCCTATGAATAGGTGCTAACCACCCAAGATCTCAGCAATAACCGAATCTCCACAACTGCCACATGTCAGCTCCATCGCAACCCAACTGTACAGTGCAAACAAGATTCAGCTTCAACCCAGGACGCATCTTCCATGCGCCCCACAGCATCAGCCATGTGGCGTTCCCACGTACAGGCACATCCTACATATGCGCATGAGTAGACCAGTATGCTGCCTATAAATAGAAGGATCATTCTTTCATATACACACACAAATGCAGATCATCATATCTACGTACAAAGACAAGAAGAGACACGTAACGTCTACTTCTCCTCTAAACGCTCCGGCATCCAGAGCAGCCCAGACCTTCAGAGAATTCAAGATCGTCGTCAGATCGTCAACAAAGTCAACGCATTACCACTCGCTCCACTGATACAGTTCCCAGATAAAAACAAAAGTGTACTCCTAGGACTACGTCTAAGTCCAACATTGTATACTATTCTGTTTGTAATTGAAATACTAAAGTTTTATCAATCAACAAAACCTTGTCGCATTTTCGATGGCAAACAGATATATGATATTTGTTTTCGATGGTCACCTTGTTCAGTGCACGATAGTCGATGCACTGATGAATGATTTCGTCCATCTTTTTCTGGAATAACACGGTGCATCGTACAAAGACATTGACGGTTTGATGAATCCCGCATCGCACAGCTCATTCAATTGCTTCTTCAATTCATTGAGCTCGAATGGGATTATGCAATATGGGGCAATAGCGGGTGGCTTCGTGCCCGGCTCCAATTTGATGGCATGGTCTACCTCCCTCCGTGGAGGTAGCCTCTTCGGAAGCTTCTTCGACATAACGTCTCCAAACTTTGCAAGGACATCATCAATCTCAGGTGGAAGATCCCCCTGCACGGGCTCCACTTCCGTCTTGAGTACTGACATATAGGTCATCTCTCTGTACCTCATCCAATAGAAGGGCATGCCGTACGACGAATCTAGCTAAAAATGTGCTGATACATTGCATCAGTTCGAGGCTGTTATGCCCAGTTCCCAAAAGATAACGAAGCATTATGATACATCTTCCCAGGCTACGCACTCATACAATGAATACCGTATTGTACCCGCGATTGTCGCTTGTGAGGTCCGGGATAGACATAGACATAAGGCATAACCACATGAATTTTCCACAATTTACATAACATCCACTTGTCCAAAATATTATATAATTGTTCAAGGTTCTTCAAAACACATAGTTTACATATTTGTTGATATTCCCAAAATGAAACTACTATCCTTCAAGGTGTCTCATTATTCATAGAGTTCATCCTCAGTGTACGTCTGACATCCATCTTGGTCTTCATCAATCCCTAGTGAACAAAACAAGGTCGTCAATACGAAGAGCAAGCTCTCGGTCAAATGAGAGTGTTAAGAATATAGGATGATAAGGAAAAGGAATACAAGGAGGAGTATACTTGAACGAATAAACGTATACCGTAGGATATAACGTAAGGAGTACTTGGCTCTCTAAACTAATGTCACAAGGAACATATAAGACCTTTTTATACCTAAATGCAAGTTAGAGAAACCCTTCTGGATCACACGCACACGCATAGTATCTCGACAATCCAGGATCATGCTTGTACAAAACGGGTGGTGCTTAGATTATCCATCCATTTGTACTTATCACATATTGATGTGACTACAAGCAAGATAGCATCATGATTTGGTTTTCGAATCATCTGGGTCGATTATCGAATCATGCACTATAAAAGGAATTCGTATGACTTGAACTTTTCCAAGAATATCGAATTCATTCATTAGATAGATGAGCTGAACTCAGGGCCTGGATATCTAATGAAATAAAATATAAGCTGAGCTGAGACTCAGGGCCTGGAATATGTACAATGGATAGCTGAGCTGAACTCCGGGCCTAGGTGTCCAATTGTATCAGGAAGATGAGCAAAACCTCACCTCGGATATTCGTACGGCCGCACGAATACCGATTTAGGGACTGATTATACGAAAGATAAAAAAATTATATTATAAAGATTCAGCCGGGTGTGATCCAAATGTTTCTCTCCCAACCCAATGCAACCTATTTTAGTGAATTTATGATACTCTGATCTAATAGAAATTATTCTTTAAACGAAAATCTTATACAAGACAAGTTGAATTCACTAGATAGTTTCGTCCTTTCAAAAAGAAAAACTTAAAAGTCCAGGAAAGTGAAACCAAAGGAAATTCCAAAAGTATCTACTAGGACAATAGTTTACTAGAATCTCCCGATGTTATAAATCGGAGATGGAACGTTCCAGGATCTAGGACATAGGTCAAAATTCCTAAAAGCTCGAATTCCCAAAAAATGGTCAACTCGAGAAATTCTTAAAATTTTTGGCAGAGTCTTCTTTGTATTTACTGATCCGAAAATAAGTCCGATACAAGCAAACACAAAGAATATAAATACGGGTACGCCGACCCCTTCGGTGGAGCAACCCTCAACACTGAAACCATGCAGTGAAATGAATAAGGTAGAAATATAAATCCCGGGTACGTCGATCCCTTCGGTGGAGCAACCCACAACACCAGAACCACGCATTTTAATTAAGTTATGAAAAGACATAAAGTAACTTTGCTAAATGGAAATGCAATGCTTCAACTAAATCAAGTGGTGATTAATTAGTCTTAACTACAATTTCAATGAAAAAAGAATATTCGGTGCGTCAATATATATATATTGTCACACCCAGAACCAGAATACTGGAGAGCGGGGTCGAACATAGCCAGCTACGTATATTGAAATGAAGTCCATCTCACTATACGGTCACGGCTGTCTAGATATGAGGGTTTACTACAAGCCAACAGTCTCTTAAGGTCAAGCTTACTGTCTCAATCTCAAGCAAATAATATAATCACAAGATGTTTGACCACCAAATATACAATAAAAGGCGTCCCAAATATTACATATCAGCTGATCATGAAGCTAGTCGTACAAAATGCTAGGACTAGCAAGAGTTAAGTCATACATGATCAACCCTAGGATTTGTTAATCATGTTTACAGTCCGTAGGCAGACAGTAAGTAAAAGTGCATCGAGCTAACAGGTGCTCGTCGGCTAAACGCCTCAAAAGAATAATTTTACAATAGAGTGAGCGAAACAAAATAGAAAATCCACTCGTAGCCCGGGTTCCTTCTAGTCGCCACCATCGGGCTGGAGGTTCGGTAGATCCTCGGGTGCTGCTCCGAAATCTGGCCACACAAAACCAGCTGGGTCAAACCCCAGAAAGAGCAAGTGCCACAAAAGAGGCCACGAAATAAGAACAAAAGCCAGTATATCAGAACATAAGAAAATGAAAGAAAAGTACAAGTAATCAAGAGCACGTCAGGGCAATAAACGACTAGGGACGTGGAACCATTCCGGGAACCAGATTACAATCCTTAAACCAGACAAGGACCGGGATTGTAACCCTTCGCCTGAATAGCTCCTTGCCTCTACCCAATTATTGTTAAAGTAAGTAAAACAATCATGTTCAGGAGTACCAGGTACAGGGACTAGACAAGACTTAGACAGGGCTAGACATCATCCATTCACAAGCGGCCAAGCAATTACTACGACTTACTACTTTAACTAACTAGGGTTATCACAAGCCTTAATTACTAACAAGATGAAATGAGAATTTCCCAGTCCCAAGCCCTGCAGACCATCCAGTTATCCTTCCGCGGGTTGAGAGTATGGTTGGGTACATCGCCCAGGAGACGATATACCCTTAGGTGACTTAGAGGGTGCAACACATGACAGTGCGCTGGAAATGTGCTCTACTCGTCGGCAAGCTACAAGTCCAATTAAGAGCGCCCAGATAACGAGATTGCCTGTGACTGGAAATTTTCCATGAACTATAGTTTGATCTAGTCATTAGCCTAATCCATATTCAGTATGAATCCCTGACCGTGGAAAACCAGGGAGTCACGTCCTAGACATGATGCAAGACAAGATGTGAGCACCCTGAATTTTGGGTTGAATTTTTTTTTTTTTATTTACTGATTGATTTTAATTTCAATAAATAATTATTTCTGTTATTTTTCCTTAAGTGTACTTTTCTGTGCCATTGATATTTGGAGTATCAGGGATGTTCAATTCTGGAAATCCTCTTCACGAGTTTTGGAGTGGACACGATTACCTTCATGACGGTATATAGTGTCCCATCCAAACTTGTTCTCTTGTGCTCTTTCTGCTTCGCTGAACTTCGGTCGGTTTAGACCATTTGATTGATATTTATTTTTCCTACTATTTTCCTTGATCATTTTTCAGCGCGTTACCATGACATTTAAATTGGGAGCGCCAGACCAGTCAGTTTCTTGAAACCAACTCCTCATTGATGATCTACTCGAGACCCTCGTCATCCATGACCTTTGTGTCCCACTCAGACACGTCGTCTTGGGCTCCATTTGATTCGCACAACTTTTCCGACACGTGACCCAATTTTATTTCAGGCCACGGCGTCATATTCATTTTTTAACTTAATTTGTGGGTCCTCTGTCGACCAAAACCTGTCCGCCCCAACTATGAACATGGCCCACTTTGAGCCTACTATCCGTCCGCCACTTGTGTCCCATTATTTGGAATCCCCATGTGCTACTTATTTGCCCATGATCATCAACGCCTATTTTAAATTCAATTTTTGCTCAATGTCCGGTTTTCGTCCAATCTGGCTCCACCGAGCCCAGCCCAGCTTCGTGCTACCCTCCATCATGACATCCTCATATTTATTGTCCAAAAATATCAATTTCTCATTTCACCTATTTTTATTATTTAATAGAAAATTTCTATTGATTTTAACCTATTGGAATAACCCATCTTATCTAATTTAATTCCTAGCCTTTGATCCCCTCACAATTAATCCCAACCCTTGATTTTCCCTAGCAGCTAACTCCCATGCATGTGCCGGCCCTAACTTTATGGGAGAGCAACTTTTTGCTTTCTCTCACTCTCACATTATTTCCATCTTATCTCCTTCTCTCTCTCCTAATAATTCCTACAACAAAACTATTCCTACACTTCAAAACTACACAGCAGCTCATCCCATCTCCTTCAAACCCGACACCCCCTTCATGGCATGAACTCCGGCCACCCTCCTCCCTTGGCTCCGGCCACGACACCCCGGCCATCCATCTCTCCTCCTCCTCCAACTTTCTCCTCCTCCATATCTCTTCCTCCTTCCTCCTCACCATTGCCACCACCTCCTCTCCCATCTCGACCACCACCCTCGCGGCCTCGCGCCGTCATGCCGCAAAGTTGTGCGCCAACCCGCTGCCCTCGCCACCGCAGTGGCAGCGCGCAGCTCGCGCTCACAGCAGCTGCAGCAGCGGCGACGAGCCGGCCGCGCGCGCGCACTGTGGCAGCGCTGCCGCGCCGCCGCCGCGCCGTCGCCGGCGACGTGGTCGGCATGGCCGACCCCTGTAGGCCGGGCGTACCCCCGGGGCAGGCCCCGTGGCCATTGGTTCTCTCCCCGGCGCGTATCGGAGGCGATCCGTGCGTTTGGCACGGGTTCCCGTCGTGACGAGCTCGGAAACGACGCTGAAATCGCGCCCCGTCGCAGCGACTTCGTACGGGTTTTCCTGGAGATCCGACCGTTGGATCGGCGATTTCTTCGCTCCGTCGCAATCTCGGTATATCCACCTTCATCCCTGTCAAATTTTGTCCGTTAATTTTATCGTTTGATACATCAAAACCGGCCACCAAGTTGACCGTTTAAATTGTATTAAATTTGGACAGTTTCGCGGGGCCAACTTCGTCAGCTTGTATCTCCTCCACCGCAGCTCCGTTTGGCGTGCTACCAGTTCTGGAGCGAAGCTGGTATAACCCTCTTCCTGCCCCCTTTAGATTTCATTTCAGTTTGAGCTTGTTTGATTGGTTGAATTCGACGCCAAAGTTGGCCGTCCGAATTCGTAATTTCTAACTTGTAAAATTCTATTTTTGAACACGGGACTCCAGATTTCATTTCTGACACCACCATTAGACTTGTGGCGTCGTTCTGGCATATTTTCATATAAAATTTGTTAGATTTGGAAAACGTAGGCCCGGGCACGTTTTTCGGTGCAAAGCGGGTCCCACTTTCTGGGTCAACGGGACTTTTTGACGCCGGCTCATCGGAATCCAATTCCGGATATACCGATGAGTTCGTATCGTCATTCTGGACTCGTTGACATATAATTTGCTAGGTTTTGGTGGACATTGGATCGGGCACGTATTTCGGTGCAAGTCAGACACCAATGTTCGGGCCAACGGGTCATTTTGAGATCGGCTCATCGGAATCCAATTTCGGATATACCGTTGAGTTCGTATCGTCATTCTGGACTCGTTGACATGTAGTTTGCTGAGTTTGGAGAACTTTGGCTCCGGCACGCATTTCCGTGCAAACCGGAATCCCAAGTTCTGGTCAACGGGCCAAATGGAGATCGGGTCAACGGAATCCAATTCTGGAGATACCGTTGGGTTCGTATCGACATTCTGGTTTCGTGAACATATAATTTGTTATATTTTATAAACTTGTTTTTTTGCACGTTTTTCGGTGCAAAACGGCTCCGACACGAACACCGTTTTGACCCGAAATTACCTTTTGCCCTTGTATCCAAATTGGACCGTTGGGTAGGCTATTCTAGCTAATTTGACCATTCTGGACACGTTGGCGATGTTTATTTCATCGTCCGCCAATGTTTGTTGATAGTTTCTCTGAGTTTAGCCTTGTAATAATTAATTAATGATTAATTCATAATGTTCGTATTTCGGGATTAGTACAACGAAACTGAGCTCAGTCAATTCCAGTGATCTCACATTGCTGAAATTGACAAGATGGGCACGTGGATCACTGTAATAAGATTATCAACCTTACCATTGATATTCTTATCTCGATTTATGTGTCGTAAGTTTCGACGTACAAATAACGAAGTACATTTTATATTAGACTAGAATTGATCCTGTTTGACCAGAGTTGACCAGTTGACCCAAAGTCAACTGTAAGTCAACACTTGACCTAGTTTGACTAGATTGTTGACCGGAGTCGACCTAGAGATGTTTTGACTTAGAAGAACCTAGAATAATATAGATGGCTAGTATAGTTTTATTTATTTCAACTTGAACACCGTGTAACCTGTGTTGCTTTAAATAGGACTCTGTGGCTTCAGTTGGACCCTCTATACTTATCAGCTCAGGACCACAGGCGAGTACATTCACTGATAGTTTTCATTGTCTTGATATCTACTATATCCGATTCAGTCGTAGTGTTATACTTGATTCCTGACACGACAGTTCACGGACTAGTATACGTCGGATCCTGGCATGAGATGTTATTCCTGGACTTTCTTGGTATATGGGTATGAGATATTTCCGTGTTCCTGTACTTATATAGACACATATTGGGAGTAGGCTGATCACCTGCTCTCGAACCCCGTGTCATGACATGCCATGTCCGGATCCGTGATACTATTCGGGGGATATATTGGAGGAATTATTAGGGGTTATGTGATCAAGCCTTATTGTAACTATACATTGCTAGCGTCACCCTCACCCCACGTAGGGTGTCGCAGATACCTCACTCCCGGTTATCCAGGTTGGACGGCATGATTCTCCGTTGAGTTCACCGCGGATTGCCGTGCCAAGTGGATAACTTGGCCATGCTCTCCCTTTAGCCGATCACATATCGCTCTAATAATTCAAATCACTTTTTATTTATTGTTGTCATGTCTTACATTCCTGTTTCAGCTTTACTTACTGTACTTTCACCATGCTACGATTCATTCTCATATGCTCCATCTGTCTCTTATACTGTACCTTGGTTATGGGACTAGGTTCTGTTCGGAAGAAGGGTTACAACCCCGGTCCTTGTTTGGTTTAAGGGTTGTAACTCGGCTTTCGAATGGTTCCCAAGTCGCCTTTACTCTTTGTCTTGTATTTCATTATTACTGTCTCTTATAGTATTTCTCAATTCACATGGAACTGCTGTTGGTGTTTTGTACTTGCTCATTTTCCTGACAGGATACGTTGACAAATTTTACAGATAGCTCGGGATTGCCTGCTAGCCTAGAGGAGACCATTAGAGGTTGTTTAGTTAGCTATTCTTAGTTGTCTGGAGATGTATTATTTTATGGATTACTGTATTTGAGTTTTGAGATGTATTCTGAGTTTGTATCTTAGACACTTAGATTTCTCTCTGTTGTACCTCTTTTGGATTTTATGTTTTATCTATCCTCCTTTATGCTCTACCTTAGATGTGATTGAGTTTACATTCTACCATGTCACCCCCATTCGGGGAGTATAAACTGTTAGTCTTATACTATTAGATGCATTGAGACCTAGGACAGCGTTCTACCGCCGACACTGCGGCGTAGGCTGGGCGTTGCTACATTCTCGTGCCCTAATTCTAGGGTGCGGGTCGTGACACAAGACAAGTGGATTGCACAAGCAAGCAAGTAGGAACACCCACGGTGTCAAGTTGATTGTACGAGTCAAGTTAGCCGTCGCAACAGCATCAAGATAAATCATGTCAGGAGTGCGCCACGACGGGCCACTATCATGTCAGGTTGGTCATGTCAGGAGTGCACCACTACAGGTCACTGTCGTGTTATGCTAGTTCCTTGTCATACCATGCCATGTACAATAGTCATTCCAAACATATTAAGTAAAATCAAGTTCATGACAAAAGGCGTAAAATATCTAATAAAATATCAATATACAGGGCTATAGAAGAGCCAAGCTTGAAGAAATAAAACCAAAACTCTAAGAGCCAATGGATTGTGCAAGGGGTCAGGGGGTTGGACTGCGCAGGGTGGTTGGCGCAGGAAATAGATGGCGCAGGGTTGAACTGCGCAGGGATGAAGTGCGCTGGGTCCAAGCGCGCAGGGTTAGATTGCGCATGAGCAGACTGCGCAGGGGTTAGATTGCGCATGAGCAGACTGCGCAGGAGTGAACTGCGCAGGGGTGGATTGCGCATGAGCAGACTGCGTAGGAGTGAACTGCGCAGGGGTGAAGTGCGCAGGAATGGTTGGCGCATGGGGCTGAGCGCAGTTCGCCAAGGGGCAAGCAGCGCGGTCGGCGCTGCGCTAAAGAGCGCAGGCCGAGAGGGGATGCGCAGTCCAGCACTGCGCTAAAGAGCGCAGGCTGCAGTCTGCTACTCCAGGCCGAGAAGAACACCAAGAACACCAAGAATTCAAATCTTCATATCTTTGCCAAATCAAAGCCAAATCTAGATTTTCAAAGTTCTAACTTGAGTAAAATTGAATTCTCTTCCACATGGAAGCATCAAAACCCACAAAAACCCAACTAAAATAGATCAAAACCATGTAAATCCGAAAATAGAGAAAACTTAGATCTAGAACAAAGGAGACTCCAAATCACAAAATGTCAAGTTCTAATGTTGATCTCCATGGCCTAATCTAGCTAATGGACAAATAAAATAGGGTTCTTATGTGGTGGCAAGGTGTACTTGCCTATGGTATTTGGTGTTGTGTAGAGGAAGGAAGAAGAAGGAGATGGAGAAAATAAATGAAAGAGTTATGAGGAGAGAGAAAAGGTTGGTAGGGTTTTAATGAGGGTGGTTGTGTTGTGTTGACGGTGGAGCATAGGCTAAGGTGATCCATGCATATTAAACCAAACCAAATCAAGCCAATTCTCCTCCACAAAATAATCCAAACCAGGTAAAACCCAATTACGAGAACCAAAATCTGCAAGTCAAGCCAATTACAAGTACATGCCAAAATTCGAGAAAATAAATATAGGTCTGAAATACATGCAAGCTTGACAAAATACGTATTCAGAATATGGGTGTTACAACTCTACCCACCTTAAAAGAATTCCATCCTCGGAATTTAATTAAGAGGCTAGAGAGACAAGGACAAGCTATATTAATCACATGCAAGCTATAACCAGGCAAGCAATCAGACAATCATACATGAAAGCAAGGGATGGAAAACATAAGGAATAAGGAAGACATTATACCTTACGAGTCAAACAGGTGGGGATATCGCGATCGGATGTCGTCCTCATGCTCCCACGTTGACTCACCTAGAGAGTGATGACCCCAAGCAACACGGACTAAACTAATAGTCTTGTTCTTGAGTATCTTCTCTCTCCGGTCCAATATAGACACGGGCCTCTCCTCATACGAAAGGTTGGTACCAACAACCAGTTCTGAATGGTCTAGGATGTGGCTCGGGTCCGGGATGTACCGTCGTAATTGGGACACATGGAATACATCATGCACCTCACTTAGCGACGACGGAAGAGGAAGACGATAGGATACATCTCCTACTCGCTCCAGGATATCGAACGGCCCTATATACCTAGGACTAAGCTTTTCCTGCACGCCAAAGCGTATGATGCCGCGGTTAGGCGAGATCCTAAGGAATACATGGTCGCCGATAGCAAACTCCAAGGGACGTCGATGAGCATCGGCCCAATGCCGCTGGCAATCTTGGGCAACTCGAAGACGATCTCTGATCCTTCTGACAATCTGCCTGAGGCACATCTCTGCCAACTGAGCCGTAGACTGACCAACTCTGAAGGGAAGAAAGTGAGCCACCTTCGTGAGCCTGTCAACTATAACCCAAATAGCATCTCGACCAGCTGGGGATCTGGGCAATCCAGTCACAAAATCCATGGTCACATGCTCCCATTTCCATTCTGGAATCGACAAGGGCTGAAGAAGTCCAGCGGGCCTCTGATGTTCAGTTTTAACCTGCTGGCAAACCAAATACCGAGAGACAAACCGGGCTATCTCCCTCTTTATGCCATTCCACCAGAAGTGCTGACGGATATCACGGTACATCTTCGTGCCACCGGGATGAATAGAATACTGTGAACTGTGAGCTTCTGCCATGACTTCATGTCTGATATCTCCACTGGGTACACAAAGACGAGACCCGTGTCAAAGTGTACCATCTTCATGAATGCACAACTCTGGCCTTCTTCCTGCCTCATACTCTGCTCTGAGCCGCTGAAGCTTGGAATCTGTAGACTGCGCCACTCGGATCCTCTCAACTATGCTGGACTGAACCTGTAGACTGGCCATCAATTCTACGTTGGAAGGAAGAACCACTTCAATTCCCATCTTCTAAAAATCTGCCAATAACTCTGGTTGCGCCGTTAGAAAATAAACTCTGGCTCTCCGGCTCAACGCATCTGCTACAACGTTGGCCTTCCCTGGGTGATACTGCAAATCTACATCATAGTCCACCAGTAGCTCGAGCCATCTTCTCTTTCGCATATTAAGGTCCTTCTGGGTAAAAACATACTTCAGGCTCTTATGATCAGTAAATATCTCCACTCTATCTCCGTACAAGTAGTGCCTCCACAACTTAAGTGCAAACACTACTGCTGCTAGCTCCAAGTCGTGGGTCGGGTAATTCTTCTCATGATCACGAAGTTGGCGTGATGCATAAGATATTACCTTCCCATGCTGCATCAAGACACACCCCAATCCTCTACCTGAAGCGTCGCAATAAACTGTGAATCCTCCGGTCCCATCTGGAAGTGTGAGAATGGGAGCCGTTATCAAACCTCGCTTCAACTTCTCAAATGATTCCGGACACTCTGCTGTTCAAATAAATGGCACATCCTTACGAGTCAACTGGGTCATCGGCGCTGAAATCCTTGCAAAATCTGAAACGAATCGCCGGTAGTAGCCGGCCAATCCAAGGAAGCTGCGAACCTCTGCCACTGAACTAGGTGCTGGCCAAGTCTCGATAGCCACAATCTTCTGAGGATCCACTTCCACTCCTCCTCGAGTAATGATGTGACCCAAGTACGAAATGCGATCGAGCCAGAACTTGCATTTACTGAACTTGGCGTACAACTGGTGCTCCCTAAGCGTCTGAAGGACGATTCTGAGATGCTGCTCATGCTCTGCTTCGCTCTTGCTGTAGACCAAGATATCATCTAGGAACACGATCACGAACTAATCCAGGTAAGGCATAAAAATATGATTCATGAGGTCCATGAATACTGCTAGCGCATTGGTTGCTCCAAAGGGCATAACAAGGAACTCCCAATGTCCATACCTCGATCGAAAAGCTGTCTTCGGGATGTCCTGCTCTCTGACTCTGATCTGGTGGTATTCGGACCGCAAGTCTATCTTTGAGAATACTGAAGCCCCTTTGAGTTGATCAAACAAGTCATCTATCCTCGGGAGAGGGTATCTGTTCTTGATTGTCACTGAGTTCAAGGTACGATAATCTACACATAGCCTGAATGTACCATCCTTCTTTTTTACAAGAAGCATCGGGGCTCCCCAAGGCGATCCACTTGCACGAATGAGTCCCTTGGTCCTGAGTTCTTCAATCATCTTGTACAAAATCTCCAACTCTGAAGGCGCCATTCTGTAGACTCTCTCTGATACTGGTGCTGTCCCGGGGATCAAGTCTATAGTGAACTCGATCTCTCGCTCTGGCGGCATCCCTGGAAGTTCCTCTGGGAAGACATCTGGAAACTCTTCAACTATCCGGGGCAACTGCACTGCCACTACTGCCATCCGTAACACTGGAAAGGATGGCTCCACCGCGCCTCTGGAAAATGAAAACTCTGGCTCGCCTGGAATACTAAAGATAACCCTGCCAACATGGCAGTCTATCCTAGCATACTGGTTCCTCAACCAATCCATGCCTAAGACTACATCATAGTCTGCCATAGGGAATTCTATAAATCTAGCGGGGAACTCTCTACCGCTAACTACGATCCGACACGAGGAAAACACTCGATCTACTCCCACAAGACCATTACCAGTAAGTATATTGAGCCTCACTGATAATGACTCGGGCTCCAATCCTATCCATGTCGCGAATCCTGCAGACATGAATGAATGCGATGCACCAGAATCAAATAATACCGAAGCTGGAAAGGAGTTGACGATAATAGTACCTGCCACTACCTCACCTGGTGCAACTTCTTCTTCCACAGCCATCATCATGGCCTGACCTCTCGTTGCGGGTCCCCTCTGCTGGAAACCTCTCTGCCTGCTCTGCACTGGAGCCTGGGCATACTGCTGCTGGAATGCCTGGGCCTGAGGCAACAATGGCCTTGGGTACTGCTGCTGCTGCATGGGTGCTGGTCCCCTAACCGATGGACTGGTTAGGTTGGAAGAGGAAGAACTACCCCTATTCGGGCAGGCTCCTATCTTGTCATCTGTCGCTCCACAAGCTAGGCACAATCCTTGCGCCCTACGACAATCTGCCACTACATGGCCTGGCTTCCCGCAATGAGAACATCCCATTGCCGAAGTCTGCTTCTGCTTCTGCTGCTGCGGGTACGTCGGGGTCGAATGCTGAACCGACGTTACTGAGGCCGCTCGCCTCGGAGTTCCAATGGTCAAACTTTTAGCTACTGGGGCTGGAGCTGATGATTGGTGAATCTGACTGTGGGACCGCTTCCTGCCTCCGGTCCTATCCACGATCCGCTGGGAGGTGTACTCATGCCTCCTAGCTGTCCTCAATACCGCATCGAACGTCTAGTGCTCGAACTGCTCAACCGCCAACAAGATCTTCAAATGCAGTCCCTGCTGGAACCGCTGGCCCTATCAAACTCGGTCGCCACCAAGGTGGGGGCAAACCTACTGAGTCTAGAAAACTCAGATGCATAACTGTCGATTGTTCTGCCTCCTTGCTTCAAGTTGGTAAATCTCGTCTGCAGGTCGTACCGAGCCACAGCATCGAAATACTTCGTCTGGAATCTCTCTCTAAACACTGCCCAAGCAATGGGTGCTACTAATCCCATGGCTTGCGCTGTCCACCAACTGCGAGCTAAGTCCAACAACTGTAGGCGTACCACCGCCACCTTCTCATTCTCAGGCGTCCTAGCTGCTTCCAGAATCACCTCGGTATCCTGAAGCCAAGCGTCCGCAATCGCATCCTCGCTGCCGTCGAATAAAGGAGGGTTCAAGCGCTTGAAGCTGTTGGCTGTGCTGTTCCCTGGATGACCGCCTCTGGTCAAAGCTTCTGCCACAGTCTGGTGCAAGGCGTCTCCTCTGCGATCCTGGGAAGCTATCAAGGTCCTGATGAGACCTACCAAGGTGCCATCGTCCGGGTCTGCAGGCTGGACGGGCCGAACTGGGGGTTCTCCTCTAGTAGGTATAACTCTGGAGGCTACTCCGGAGTGCTGGGCTTGATCTCCAGGTTGCTGCTGGTCCACGGAAGGTGCTCCTCCTTTCTGATCGGCAGGGTCAGGTACAGTGTCGCTGAGGAAGACGACACAGGGAAACAATAAGGAAGGACCAGGACAGATCAACGATACAAGCATGTAATCAGGGCAAGAATTCCAGGGATTTGAAAATACGGGCGGAGATCAAGGGCGAATACTGATTGAGACATCTATTCGGTAAACCCTCACATTTCTTGATTGACAAGACCTGCATGGGCCACCACTTAAACCATGTCACGCCCCAGAACCAGAATACTAGAGAGCGGAGGCGAACATAGCCAGCTACGTATATTGAAATAAAGTCCATCTCGCTATACGGTCATGGCTGTCTAGATATGAGGGTTTACTACAAGCCAACAGTCTCTTAAGGTCAAGCCTACTGTCTCAATCTCAAGTAAATAATATAATCACAAGATATTTGACCACCAAATATACAATAAAAGGCGTCCCAAATATTACATATCAGCTGATCATGAAGCTAGTCGTACAAAATGCTAGGACTAGCAAGAGTTAAGTCATACATGATCAACCCTAGGATTTGTTAATCATGTTTACAGTCCGTAGGCAGACAGTAAGTAAAAGTGCATCGAGCTAACAGGTGCTCGTCGGCTAAACGCCTCAAAAGAATAATTTTACAATAGAGTGAGCGAAACAAAATAGAAAACCCACTCGTAGCCCGGGTTCCTTCTAGTCGCCACCATCGGGCTGGAGGTTCGGTAGATCCTCGGGTGCTGCTCCAAAATCTGGCCACACAAAACCAGCTGGGTCAAACCCCAGAAAGAGCAAGTACCACAAAGGAGGCCATGAAATAAGAACAAAAGCCAGCATATCAGAACATAAGAAAATGAAAGAAAAGTATAAGTAATCAAGAGCACGTCAGGGTTGAACTGCGCAGGAATGAAGTGCGCAGGGTCCAAGCGCGCAGGGTTAGATTGCGCATGAGCAGACTGCGCAGGGGTTAGATTGCGCATGAGCAGACTACGCAGGAGTGAACTGCGCAGGGGTGGATTGCGCATGAGCAGACTGCGCAGGAGTGAACTGCGCAGGGGTGAAGTGCGCAGGAATGGTTGGCGCATGGGGCTGAGCGCAGTTTGCCAAGGGGCAAGCAGCGCGGTCGGCGCTGCGCTAAAGAGCGCAGGCCGAAAGGGGATGCGCAGTCCAGCACTGCGCTAAAGAGCGCAGGCTGCAGTCTGCTACTCCAGGCCGAGAAGAATACCAAGAACACCAAGAATTCAAATCTTCATATCTTTGCCAAATCAAAGCCAAATCTAGATTTTCAAAGTTCTAACTTGAGTAAAATTGAATTCTCTTCCACATGGAAGCATCAAAACCCACAAAAACCCAACTAAAATAGATCAAAACCATATAAATCCGAAAATAGAGAAAACTTGGATATAGAACAAAGGAGACTCCAAATCACAAAATGTCAAGTTCTAATATTGATCTCCATGGCCTAATCTAGCTAATGGACAAATAAAATAGGGTTCTCATGTGGTAGCAAGGTGCACTTGCCTATGGTGTTTGGTGTTGTGTAGAGGAAGGAAGAAGAAGAAGATGGAGAAAATAAATGAAAGAGTTATGAGGAGAGAGAAAAGGTTGGTAGGGTTTTAATGAGGGTGGTTGTGTTGTGTTGACGGTGGAGCATAGGCTAAGGTGTTCCATGCATATTAAACCAAACCAAATCAAGCCAATTCTCCTCCACAAAATAAACCAAGCCAGGTAAAACCCAATTACGAGAACCAAAATCTGCAAGTCAAGCCAATTACAAGTTCATGCCAAAATCCGAGAAAATAAATACAGGTCTGAAATACATGCAAGCTTGACAAAATACGTATTTAGAATATGGGTGTTATATATATATATATATATATATATATATATATATATATATATATATATATATATATATATATATATATATATATATATATATATATATATATATATATATATATATATATTAAAATATATTAAAATATATATATATATATATATATATATATATATATATATATATATATATATATATATATATATATATAAGTAGTTGTTCAACTTACTCTCGTACCTAAGGTTTATTTACAACCCATGAGTGCGACATATTAACCCAAAAGTTATGTCACCAAAATCACGTATGTGTCCGGGTGTCAAAAAATGATTTTTCCTTACTTAATAAAGTAGAAATTTACTTTAATTAAGCGTACTTTAATTTCTGAACAACATTAAGATAATATAAATTATAATAAAATAAATTCATAAAACCTTGTTTTGAAGTTATTTAGAAGCACTTTCATGAAAACAACAATGTTGGGCTAATTATTTCTTGAAATTAGTATATATATATATATATATATATATATATATATATATATATATATATATATGAACCTTGTATGGAAATTAACAAAATTTGTATTTCATGATACTAACAAGAATTCATACAAGCCCTTTTTATAAATATATAAACTCATCATCTATGTAACAAACATAAAACAACTAAAGATATATTCTAGTATTTCTAGACTTTCTTTCTTATAAATTTCCATTCATGAATAAGGAAAACACAAGTTGTAATAACTTATTGTGTCATGAAGAGCTAAAATGTGGGCAAAATATACGTACTTGAGATATACATGAGATAGATAGGGATGAAACTCTTTATCTAACAATTTTGCACTATAACATGTTATATTTCTAAAATTCAAGGTCAACAAGCAATTTAGAACCTAAATTTACACATACGTATTATTGTCCGCAAATTTAAATAAGTAAATATAACATGCATGTACATGTAATGATGGAAATTTATAATAAAAAAAGAAGAAGGGGTAGAGCTTGCCTTGATTCTTGGATGTTTTCCCTAAGAGAGAAATTCTCCCCTAAGATCCCAAATCAGAACCTATTTACACAAAATTGGGATTGATTAACACAATAACCTAGGGAAAGAAAAATTTAGAGTTGAAATTGAAAGGAAGAGGAAGAAGCCATTTGGAAGAGGAGGATGGAGAGGAAGAGGAGGGAAGAAGAGATCAGGGGTCAGGGGAGGGCCGACGGCAGCGGAGGCAGCAACAAACGCAGTAGCAGCGACATCAGCAGCATTTGTAGCGACGACAGCAGCTTTTTGAAGGGGGTTAAGGAGGAGGAGGAGAAGGTAAGGAGGAAGAAGAAGAAGAAGAAGAAGAAGAAGAAGAAGAAAAGGAGAAGAGTGTGTTACCTGGTAATGGTTGAGGGGGAGAATGAATTTCTCTCTCCCTCTTTGACATACAAAAATGATGTTAATATTTTGGAATTGACTAAATTGCCCCTTGGGCTTAGTCATGAAAGAGGAATGCCACATGGCCCCTCTCTCATGCTTGGATGCCACTTGGATGGGCATCAAAATGCAAAATTGCAATTTACATAAGCACCAATATGAATAAGGAGAATTAATAAGAAATAATAATAAAATAAGAAATTTTAAGGGTGAGAATAATTAAACAAAATACATACATAAATAGGCTATGATTAAATTATGTCCTCGGAATTTAAGGAATGAGAAATGGAAATAAAGGGTGCTAAAGTACCTTAATCTTCAAATAGGTAGGGGTATAATTGCCGCATCTTATCTTTTCTTTCCCAAGTGGATTCTTCAGGTGAGTCTTGTTCCAAGATACTCGAACCAATGAGATGGTCTTATTCTTAAGGATCTTCTGTCTCCGATCCAAGATCTCTACCAGCTTCTGCTCAATGCGGAGAGTTGGGAGAACTGTAATTTCTGAATGATCAAGTATGTGACTAGGATCTGACACATATTTTCGTAGTTGAGATACATTGAAAACATCATGAACTCCTTCTAAAGAAGGTGGCAAGGCCAGTCGATAAGATACGTCGCCGACTCGATCCAAAATATCGAATGGGCCTATATATCGTGGACTCAACTTCCCTCTTGTTCCAAATCTGATAGTTCCCTTGGTTGGCGAGATCTTCAGAAATACATTATCACCAGGTTTGAAATTCAAGATCCTTCGATGCTTATCTGCCCATATCTTGTGTCTGTCTTGTGCAGCTTGAAGATGACTTTGGATTGCCTTGACCATGTCTATAGTCTGTGTAACCAACTCTGACCCTAGGAGTTGACGTTCTCCGACGTCACCCCAATATATTGGTGACCTGCACTTCCTCCCATACAATGCTTCAAATGGTGCCATCTTGATACTGGCCTGATAACTGTTGTTATATGAGAATTCTATCAAATGCAAATGATCATCCCATTATCCTTTGAAATCTAGTGAGCACGCTCTCAGCATGTCTTCTAAAATTTGTATCATCCTTTCTGACTGTCCATCGGTCTGTAGGTAATATGCTGAACTAAACTTCAGACGAGTGCCAAGACTATCTTACAAGCTTTTCCAAAACATGGAGGTAAACTGAGTATCCCTGTCTGAGATGATACTTATCGGCACCCCATAGTGACTGACAATGTTCTTCATGTACATCTCCGCTAGAAGCTCCGTAGATTGTCCGACTCGAAACGGTAGAAATCTCGCAGATTTTGTAAGTCTATCTACTATCACCCAGATAGCATTGTTACCTCTTTGTGTCCTTTGAAAGTCCTGATACAAAATCTATTGTAATATGCTTCCACTTCCATTCAAGTACTGGTCGTGGTTGCAGTAGTCCAGCAGTCCGTTGATGCTCGACTTTTACTTGTTGGCATACTAAGCATTTCGAGACAAATTTAGCTATCTCCCGTTTCATTCCATGCCACCAAAATTTTTGTCTCAGATCCTTGTAAATCTTCGTACTCCCGGGATGAATAAAGTATTATGAATTATGAGCTTCAGACATAATCTCAGTCCGGAGTTCACCATATGGCACACACAAATGACTCCCGAACCTCAAGGATCCATCGGAATGCTTAATCAACCCAATTTGTATCCCAGCTTCAGTTTGATTCCACATTTTTTGTAGCTTCACATCCTTCTTCTGTGCCTCCTTAATTCTCTCTACTAGAGATGATTGTATTTGTAAACTTTCCTAGATTCCATCTGCTGCTGGGCATATTACCTCAATCTCTATCTTTTTGAGATCTTTTCATATCTCCTTGGGCGTGTTCAAAAAGAAAGCTTCAGGCCTCCTACTCAGAGCACCTGCCACTCTGTTCGCCTTGCCTAGATGATACTCCAGCTCCATATCAAAATCTTTAAGCAACTCCAGCCATCTGCGTTGCCTCATATTTAGCTCCTTTTAGGTGAACACGTATTCCAAGATTTTATGATCTGTGTAAATTTTGATCTGTTCACCATACAAGTAGTGTCTCCACAACTTTAGTGCAAATACAACAACTGCTAATTCCAGATCATGTGTTGGATAATTCCTTTCATGAACCATCAACTGTCGAGAAGCATAAGCAATAACTCTTCCGTGCCGCATCAGTACACAGCCCAAACCCTTGCCAGAAGCATCACTATAGATCTCTTAATCTCCTCACCCTGATAGTAATGCTAGTACTGGTGCTGTGACAAGTCTTTCCTTCAATTCCTCAAATGTCGTTTGGCATTTATCAGTCCAAATAAATTTGTCATTCTTCCGAGTCAACCGAGTAAGCGGCTCAACAATTTTGGAAATTTTTTCCATAAATCTTCTATAATATCCAGCTAAGCCAACAAAACTTTGAATCTCTGCTATGTTCTTGGGAGTTGGCCATGATTTGACTGCTTCTATTTTTTTAGGGTCTACTATTATTCCTTCTCCACTTACTGTGTGTCCCAAGAAAGAAATTTCTTTTAACCAAAACTCACATTTACTCAACTTCTCATACAGCTTTTCCTGCCATAAAGTTTCGAGTACTATCATCAAATTATCTTCGTGTTCCTCCTCGTTCTTTGAGTAGACCAATATATCGTCAATGAACACAATCACAAATTTATCCAAATATTGATAGAATATTCTATTCATCAGATCCATAAATATGGCCGGAGCATTAGTCAATCCAAAATGCATGACTTGAAATTCATAATGTCCATATCGGGTTCTGAAAGCAGTCTTTGGTATATCTTCCTTCTTAATCTTTACTTGATGATAGCCTGATCTGAGATCTATCTTGGAAAATACAGTCGCTCCCCCAAGTTGGTCAAATTATTCATCGATTCTAGGTAGTGGGTGTTTATTCTTGATGGTCACTTCATTCAGTGCTCTATAATCTATTACCAATCTCATGCTCCCATCCTTCTTATTTACAAATAGCGCAGGTGCTCCCCACGGAGAAATGCTGGGTCTAATAAACTCCTTAGCCAGCAACTCCTTAATTTGATTATTTAATTCCGCTAATTCCTCCTTGTTCATTGGATAGATCTTATTGGCAATAGGGGAAGCTCCAGGAATTAGATCAATACTGAATTCAACGGCCCTATCCGGCAGAAAATACATCCTTAAATTTATCTACAACCCTTGGCCATTCCTCTATTATTTGGTTCTAGAAACTCCTTCATTCGAACTTCTCTAACCCTTCTTTATCAAACTCTGAGCTCTAACAAATTCATGCAACTCCCTACCGGGTAAGGAAAATTGAACATTTCCTTGTCCACAATCGATGATCGCCGATGTTGATATTAACCAATCCATTCCAAACACTACATCATAATTATCCATGTGGAAGACTAATAATTTAGCCCAGAAACTTTCGATTCATATCCCCAAACCTTTGTGAAATCCTTAATTCTTCAATTATGCGTTCAATCTTCAATTGTTAACTATTTCTATCATATGGTAATCCAAGTAAGTTCTTAGGAAAATATCCACCTATGCAATCTCCTTAACCTATACACTATCCTTAAAGAACGGACCTGCATGGGCCACCAACTAAAAGAGACGTGTCATATCCAGTTCCCAAAAGATAACGGAGCATTATGATACATCTCCCCAAGCTACGCACCCGTACAATGAATACCGTATTGTACCCGCAATTATCGCCTGTGAGGTCAGGGATAATCATAGACATAAGGCATAACCACAGGAATTTTCCATAATTTACATAGCATCCACTTGTCCAAAATATTACATAACTGTTCAAGGTTCTTCAAAACACATAATTTACATATTTTTTGATATTCCCAAAATAAAAATACTATCCTTCAAGGTGTCTCATTACTCATAGAGTTCATCATCAGTGTACGTCTGACATCCATCCTGGTCTTCATCAATCCCTAGTGAACAAAACTAGGTCGTCAGTACGACGAGCATGCTCTCTGTCAAAGGAGAGTGTTAAGAATATAGGATGATAAGGAAAAGGAATACAAGGAGGAGTATACTTGAACGAATAAACTCATACCGTAGGATATCACGCAAGGAATACATAGCTCTCTAAAATAATATCACAAGGAACATATAAGAACTTTCTATACCTAAATGCAAGTTAGAGAAACCCTTCTGGATCACACGCACATGCCTAGCATTTCGACAATAATTCCATTTACCCGGGATCAGGCTTGTACAAAACGGGTGGTGCTTAGATTATCCATCCGTCTGTACTTATCATATATTGATGTGACTGTAAGCAAGATAGCATCATGAGTTGGTTTTCGAATCATCTGGGTCGATTATCAAATCATGCGCTATAAAAGGAATTCATATGACTTGAACTTTTCCAAGAATATCGAATTCATTCATTAGATAGCTGAGCTGAACTCAGGACCTGGATGTCTAATAAAATAAAATATAGGCTGAGCTGAGACTCAGGGACTAGAATATATACAATGGATAGTTGAGCTGAACTCGGGGCCTGGGTGTCCAATTGTATTAGGAAGATGAGCTAAACCTCACCTCGGATATTCGTGCGGCCGTACGAATACCGATTCAGGGACTGATCAGTACGAAAGATAAAAAAAATTATATTGTAAAGATTCAGCCGGGTGTGATCCAAATGTTTCTCTCCCAACCCAATGCAACATGTTTTAGTAAATTTATGATAATCTGATTCTAATAAAAATTATTCTTTAAACGGAAATATTATACAAGACAAGTTGAATTCACTAGATAGTTTCGTCCTTTCAAAAAGAAAAACTTAAAAGTTCAGGAAAGTATTAAAACAAAAGGAAATTCTAAAAGTATCTACTAGGACAATGGTTTACTAGAATCTCCCGATGTTATAAATCGGAGATGGATCGTTCCAAGATCTAGGACATAAGTCAAAATTCCTAAAATCTTGGATTCCCGGAAAATGGTTAACTCTGGAAATCTCAAAAATTTCGACAGTCTCCTTTGTATTTACCGATCCGAAAATATGTCCGATACAAGTAAACACAAAGAATATAAATACGGGTATGCCGACCCCTTCGGTGGAGCAACCCTCAACACCGGAACCACGCAGTGAAATGGATAAGGCAGAAATCTAAATCCCGGGTACGCCGACCCCTTCGGTGGAGCAACCCTCAACACCGGAACCACACATTTTAATTAAGTTATGAAAAGACATAAAGTAACTTTGCGAAATGGAAATGCAATGCTTCAACTAAATCAAGTGGTATGAAAAGAGAATATTCGGTGCGTCAATATATATATAAGTAGTAGTGCAACTTACTCTCGTACCTAAGGTTTATTTACAACCCATGAGTGCGACATATTAACCCAAAAGTTATGTCACCAAAATCACGTATGTGTCCGGGTGTCAAAAAAATGATTTATCCTTAGTTAATAAAGTAAACATTTACTTTAATTAAGCGTACTTTAATTTCTGAACAACATTAAAATAATATAAATTATAATAAAATAAATTCATAAAACCTTGTTTTGAAGTTATTTAGAAGCACTTTCATGAAAACAACAATGTTGGGCTAATTATTTCTTGAAATTAGTATATATATATTATATTATATATATATATATATATATATATATATATATATATATATATATATATATATATATATATATATATATATATATATATATATATAGCATCGCCTAATTGTATAACCCTACTCAAGAAAGTATCTTTATACCATCTAAAGTGAGTCAAAGTTGGGCATCTGTGGTTTTGTAAGAGAGTTCTTATCTTCTCTCCCTCGTCAGAAATGCCACCAGTAAAATGTTCTAGTATAGTACAAATTAGAGTATAAACAGCATCAACAGAGCCAACCATATTCTCATTGGAAATCCAAATTTATTGATGGATTGTCCAACTTGTTTGCTGAAAGAGTCAAACAAGGGATGCGTAATAAGCACGCAAAAATTGTTCCTTATGATAAATTTACTTACGGATATTTGGTAAGTATTTGCATACAAGAAGGATTAGCTTTATGCAACGATCTTAAATTAAGAAATCAGTTAAAATCTCAGAGATTAACTGAGCGTAATCAGTTAGGAGAATTTTGTAGTCAGTTTGCTATTGATACTCATAAACCTCCTAATGATATGAAAATTTCTAAAAACTTGGATAGAAGTTATAAAAAGAAAATTAATTATAAGAAAAATACAAGAAATTTTCCTTATCGTGATAGAGATCATCCTTTTTCTTATAGGAGAAAAAGTCCTCCAAAAGCTTCTAATAAAACGATCAAGTGTTTTAGATGTGGTAAATTAGGCCACTATGCTAGCAAATGCTATGTGAAAAAGAAAATAGAAGAGATTCAAGATGAAAGATTAAGAATGACTCTTTTAAAGATTATGATTAATTCTGGTTCTGAAAAGGAGTCTAGATCATCAGACATTGAGTCATCTTCAGATGAAGAAATTTGTGATAGCGATTGTCATTGCAATAATTGTTCAATACAAGAAGATGCTGACTACTATAAATCTATAGTAGAGATGAATGGTCTTTCCATTCACACCTTGACTAAAGGTGATAAAAGAGAAATATTAGAGTCTCTTTTGAATAATAATATTACGAGTACTGTTCGTACTAAAATTCTTGATCTTCTTACTGATGAGAAGAATGAAGAAGATACTACTCAGCATGATGAGAAAAATACTTATAACATGTCTGAAGTTATTAATAGGTATAAAAACAAAAATTATGTACCTGTTACGATTAGCGATCTCAATCAGGAGATTAAAACTCTAAAAAAGGAAATAAAGTCCTTACAAGTCCAGGGTGCGATTACTCAAGAGAGGCTTAAAAAACTTGAAATTAGCGGTTATAGGGAACTGGGAACTCCAATAAATGAATTAGAAGGATTAGCTTCTACTTCACACGCATCCCCAAGGGTAAAGAATTAGCTTTATCCAATAACCATAAACCCAATAACTCTGAGGATGATTCAGATTCATTTTTAAATAAGATAGATTTGTTTATTACTCATAAATGGTTTATAAAAATAAATTTAATCATCAATAATGAGTATTATATCACAGATCTTATTGCGCTTGTTGATAGTGGTGCTGATCTGAATTGTGTCAAAGAAGGAATTGTTCCAATAAAATACTGTGAACGAACCACTCATACTCTTAGTGCTGCTAATAATAAAGCATTGACTACCCCTTAAAAAATTACAGATGTAAATATTTGTAAGGATAATATGTGTATTCCTTTACATTTTATTGTTGTAAAAGAAATAACACAACATGTTATTCTAGGAACTCCTTTCTTAGAAAAACTTATGCCAATAAGGGAGATAAGCAAGAAAAGAATCATTTTTGAATACAAAAAAAACAAATTAGGTTTGATTTTATTACTGACCCAATGGTCAAAATTTTAAATAAAATTAAGGAAGTTTATTTAAAAGAAAATCAAATAAATTTTCATAAAGAAGAAATACAGATATTACGTATTTCTCAACAATTAGAAAAGTCGGAGATCCGTCAAAAATATTACAAGCTGAAGAGGATTTCAAACTTCAAACTTGTAGGAATATGCCTAATGCCTTTTGGATAGAAAGAAGCATATTATGTCTCTTCCCTATGATGAAACTTTTAGAGAGATTAATATTCCTACTAACGCCAGACCTTGCCAGATGAACTCTGAAAACCTAGAGTTATGTAAAAAGGAAATACAAGATCTATTAGATAAAAGACTTATAAGGAAGTCTTACTCTCCATGGAGCTGCACTGCATTTTATGTGAACAATGCTGCAGAAAAGGAAAGAGGAGTCCCTCGCCTTGTTATCAATTATAAACCCTTAAACAAGGTTTTAAAATGGATAAGATATCCTATTCCTAATAAGAAGGATTTGCTTAATCGGATAGCTAGGGCAAATATATATTCTAAGTTTGATCTGAAATATGGATATTGGCAGATTCAGATAGATGAGAAGGACAAATATAAAACTGCATTTACTGTTCCATTTGGACATTTTGAATGGAATGTTATGCCTTTTGGGTTAAAAAATGCTCCCTCTGAATTTCAAAATATTATGAATGAAATATTTATTCAGCATTCTAATTTCATTCTGTCATACATTGATGACATACTAATATTTTCTAATACCATTGAAGAACACTTCAAACATTGAATATCTTCAAACATCTAGTTATTAAAAATGGACTTGTTATTTCGGCTCCTAAAATGAATTTATTCCATCTTGAAATAAGATTCTTAGGACATAATATAGTAAATAGTACTATAATCCCCGTTGACAGAAGTATTGAATTCGCTTCTAAATTTTCTGATAAAATTACTGATATTAAGCAGCTGCAAAGGTTTTTAGGCGCTCTTAATTATGTAGCTGGCTTTTATAAAGATATAGCCAAAGATACAAAGGTTTTGTATCAAAGATTAAAGAAAAATCCAGGTCCTTGGAGTCCTAACCATACTAATGCCATTAGAATTATTAAGCAGAAAGTAAAAAATTTACCTTGTCTTCATCTTGCGAATTCTGAATGGTACAAAATAATTAAGACTGATGCCAGTAATATTGGGTATGGTGGTATCTTAAAGCAATTAAATCCTGACATTAACAAATCAGTGTTAGTTCGTTATCATTCCGGTAAATGGAATGATACTCAAATAAATTATTTCACCATTAAGAAAGAAATTCTTTCTATCATCTTGTGTATCAATAAGTTCCAAGATGATTTACTTAATAAAAAATTCTTATTAAGAATTGATTGTAGCTCCGCTAAGACAGTCCTAGAAAAAGATGTTAAAAATTTAACATCCAAACAAATATTTGCACGATGGCAGGCTGAATTAGCTATATTTGATTTTGATATTGAATATATACGTGGAAATGAGAATTCTCTTCCTGACTTTTTGACTCGTGAATTTTTACAGGACGTCAAGTCGAAAGGGTAAGCAACCATGGGTTCCTAGACCCGTTGCTAGGAAACATTTCCAGGGGTCCAGACCCGATTCTGGTTCTACCATAGGGAAAGAAAATCAGCTTCTCCCTCCTTTAAAGACGTGGTTGATAAGGAACCAGTTTTTCTTCAGAAAATAAAGTCTGAAGAAATTATTCAAATTAGTCGAGAAGAGGTGCCCCTTCTGACTGAGCCATAGAAATTGATGGCTCGCTACATAGATATTAGTATGTTTCCAAGATTCCATAAAACCCGTAATATGTACGAGAGAATTTTATTAGCTTCCAAACCAGTGTAAATTCAATACTACTATCAGAAGGTTAATGATCACACTTCTGATATAATCTATAGCAAAGCTATTATCAAAAGGGTGATAACTCCACAATCTTGGGACTTAAACCCTAATTCCTTTATGACCAGTACAGTTCGTGATAAACCGGCTTTAGTTTATACTTACTGGGAATATATTGATGCTTTTTATAAAGTGTTTTATTATCAAAACACTAATAAAAAACATACTTGGTTTCTAAAAATTTGTCCAGAAATACTCAGCCTGGATATCCCTACATGGTTCTATAATTGGTGGGTGCTACTTGGGGCAACCATTGATATTTTGCCTGTTTCTATCAAGGAAAGCTTTCCTAAATGTGTAAATTCTTCGGTTCCCTGTCAAAAAGAACATCTTTTTGAGGGAGAGAGTACCCTTCACTTCTTTGTACAAAATGACATTCCATTTATTATGAAATGGACACTCTAGGGAGAGAGTAATACCCTTAATATTCCAGTATTAGTCAGAAAGTTCCATATAAAATGGTGGGAACGAATTGATGAGAATGAGAAATTAGCCAAAATTCAGGCTAATATCAAAGTAAATGAGGTACTTATTGAGAAGCAGTTAAAACAAGATATAATGGAAAATAGTCCAATCAAGAAATTAAAAGCTTCTTTGATTAGAAAGAACCCATATATTACAGAAGAAGAATTAAAGAAAAGATGCTTTCAATACTTTCAAGCCCAATTTATTGCTGATTTTAATATGGAAGATACAGTTCCAATTCAGCCTGATATTTCAATGGAGGATTCTCAGAATCCAGATGATGAAGAAGATTTTGATACTATGTACCGAAAAGCTTTGACTCTATTATGTGCCGAGTCATCATCCTCAAATGCTGAAGAACAGAAGGGGAAGGCAAAAGTTGGAGGAGAATAGTTCCAAAATAACGTGGTCCGTCCGTGAACCTTTTCTTTCATGACCGACAAAGCTTTTGGGAAGATTCCTTTACTTTACATAAAGTAAAGTCGACATAAAGTTTTGAAGTGACTTAAAGTAAAGACGATTCCTTTACTTTTCTTAAAGTAAAATCGACCGACGCTCTACTACCAACAGATCAGCTTTGGTACCGACAGATGGCCTGGTAACCGACAGATGGCAGACTTATTACATCAATGAGTTATGTATAAATAAGAGGCTGCGTCCTCTTTTATAGTGTGCAATTTTCAGTTCAGTTTTTCATTTCCTTCATTTTCTGCAAGCTTGTACTACTACTGTGTGCTGTACTACTATTGTGTGCTTAATAAAAGATTTCCTTCTGCCTCTTCTGCTCTTCTGCTCCTCTGCTTCCGCACTTTGGTATACATATATGTATATATATTTTATGAACCTTGTATGGAAATTAACATTTACAAATTTGTATTTCATGATACTAACAAGAATTCATACAAGCCCTTTTTATAAATATATAAACTCATCATCTATGTAACAAGCATAAAACAACTTAAGGTACTAGTATTTCTAGACATTCTTCCTTATAAATTGTCATTCATGAATAACACTACCAAAATTTATCGTTTTAGCGACGGCCACATCCGTCGCTAAACCGACAGTAATTACTATTAGCGACCGATAACCGACGGATTTTGGCCAAAAATTTCCGTCGGCAATCAGCTCGTCGCTAATAACGTTCCGTCGCTAAGTTGTCGTCACATGACTGAATAGCGACGGATTTTCGACGTCACAATACAAAGCATTAGCGACGCATTTTCGACGGACTTTCGTCCATTTCAACTATTAAGTACTGAAATGTGTAGACAATAGCGACGTAAAATTCCGTCGGTAACCCGTCGTGACAACGTATCAGATCGTATCATTCCGTCGCTAATCCGTCGACACCTTCGATAACAAATGACGGATTAGCGACGGTTTTCTGACGAAAAATCCGTCGATTAGCTTCTGGAAATTCATGTCATTTCCAGCAATATGGCGACGGATAAGTCGTCGCTATTCCGTTGACATAGATCGACGGAATAGCGACGGAATAACCGTCGGTCTTGTTCTGGAATTCTTGTTATTTCCAGAAAACGGGCGACGGATAGGTCGTCGCGAGTCCGTCGAACATTTTTACATGCCGACTGATAATCCGTCGACCATCCGTCGCTACCTGGAAACATTTCCAAATATCCAGTTAGCGACGGAATAACCGTCGAAAAGTCGTCGGAAACTGATGGTGAGCGTTGCAAAACGGTCACCAGTCCGTCTCTAACTGAGAATATTTTGAAAAAAAAAATTACAGCGCTTTCCCTGTTCGCAAAAATTTGCATAAAACCAAACCAATATATAATGCACACCAATTATCCAACAATCACATAGACCAAATATATTATGCACACCAATTATCCAAGAATCACATAGACCAAATATGCACATACGAATTTAATGCACACCAATTATCCAAGAATCATATAGACCAAACCAAATTAATATAAAATAGACATCAATTATCCGGAAGAGTAACCTAATATCCATCGTTATAATCCGATCATTGCACAAATATTCTAAAATTTTCACAAATATTCCAAAACACATAGGAAAGAGTTGGCCAGTTACAGTAACCTAATATCCAATCCTGGCGACCGATCATAACACAAATTATATTCCAAAATTTTCACAAATATTTTAAAACACATAGGAAAATTGACTTTCGCCTCAACAATGACCACAAGTCAGACGATAAATTCTCACAGCCAGGGATGATAGTTGCGTTAAGGCATGTACCATTCTATCAGCCACTTTGCATACGAAGGCTCAATCTGGTTGAGGTCTTCTGTAGGGACAGGAGGGTCGGTCCCGATACTACTACTCTCTGACGGTGGCTCCTCCTTAGCTTCAAGCTTGGGAGCAATCTCTTCCCTGATGGTCATCGGTTCTTCCTTGACCTCGACCTTTGGTAACACCTTCTCCTTAACAGTCACCGGCTCTTGTTTGACGACGGAGACTTCCTCCGTGTCGACCTCCAAGGGTTTCTTGCCTCGACCCCTTCCTCGACTAGCAGCACCACCTCGACGAGTCCTAGGAGCCATCTTTCTGACAACAGAAATTTTCATATAGGGTAAAGAAATTTACTCAAGTTATAAAAGTTGTGACGTTGGTTTTTTGCGTTCATCATCATTAGAGGGAGCAGCACTGGAAAAGTTGTGACGTTGGTAGCATGAGAGAGTAAAAATTTGTATCACAAGACTAACAGAATTACTATGTAATCATGTACTCACCAATAACCGGATGTAACTGGAGTCGTTGGGCCTATCGTGCAGTAATTTGTGGATCCGCTGGTATAGGCCAGATGTACTTAGTATCTAGTGTATCAGATTAGTATCGGTCTATCGGTTTGGTATAGGACGTATCATATTGGTTGCAGGTACTATGTCCTAATCACCATGTCGTACCGTAGATCAAATGGAGCTGGAACTGGAGCCAAAATACAGTACTACTTCACCATGTCGTACCATTTTACTCTCTCTCTCCCCCCCTTCCGGCGCTCTCACTCTCTCCGGCGCTGTCATACTACTAATTCCTATGTGTTTTAAGTGTGAGAACGGATGGCTCAGAACACAACCCAAGATTCATTCTAGCATACATTAGTGTGAATCATCTATATTCTGTATACATATCGTGTAGTATATGTTAACCTTATCGTATCTAGTATCTGAAGGACGTACGTAACAGAATCAAGATGAACTCACTAATGTAATACTAAGACATCATCTACTACTATATAAGATATAGTGATAGGTTGTCGTATCATCATTGTCGAGGAATGAGGGTCGGAGGACAGGCAACTTTATCTACGGCAACATAGTTTCTGCCTCGCCAGTCGAATGGCTGCAGGGACAATGTCCTGATCACCATGTCGTACCGTAGATTAATGCAATTAATGGAGCTGGAAATATCCGTCGCTAACCGGTAACTAGTCCGTCGCTAACTGAGATTGTCACATACACATATGTATATCACAGCTAGATGTATAGATATATACATCTATACAGAAGCACACAACTGATAGAACTCGTACTGTCCTTGAGACAGTGAACATATATATACACCATGAATCCAAACCCCATATATATTCACATTTACTAATCCAAACACCACCAAACTAATGGAACACCCAATATGGATAACACATTATTTAGCCAATATATAAACTCAGATGAATTTGAGAAGTAAAGCCACCCGCCGCCCCCGACCAAAGTCCGCCACCCCAAGCCCGCCGTCCAGTAGTTCGGTTGCATATATATATATGAAGATTGCTTATGGGTGTGCGTCGGTTGCAAATAGCCCCGACGCACCCGCCCCAAGCCAGCCCCCAGCCCTCGATGCCGCCGCTCTAAGCCCACCGCCAGCCCCCGACCTAAGCCAGCCGCCCAGCCCCCGACGCCCCCGCCCCAAGCCAGCCGCCCAGCCCCCGACGCCGCCGCCCCAAGCCTACCGCCCAGACCCCGGCCCAAGCCAGCCGCCCAGCCCCCGACGTCCCAACCCCAAGCCCGCCTCCCAGACCCCGACGCCCCCGTCCCAAGCCCACCGCCCAGACCCCGGCCCAAGCAAGCCGCCCAGCCCCCGACACCCCAACCCCAAGCCCGCCTCCCAGACCCCGACGCCCCCGCCCCAAGCCCACCGCCCAGACCCCGACCCAAGCAAGCCGCCCAGACCCCGACGCCCCAACCCCAAGCCCGCCTCCCAGACCCCGATGCCCCCGCCCCAAGCCCACCGCCCAGACCCCGACCCAAGCCAGCCGCCCAGCCCCCGACGCCCCAACCCCAAGCCCGCCTCCCAGATCCCGACGCCCCCGCCCAGCCCCCGACGCCCCAACCCCAAGCCCGCCGCCCAGCCCCCGACGCCCCCGCCCCAAGCCCACCGCCCAGCCCCCGACCCAAGCAAGCCGCCAAGCCCCGGACGGCCCAGCCCCAAGCGCGCCGCCCAGCCCCTATACCGCGAGAGAGAGAGAGAGAGAGAGAGAGAGAGAGAGGGGGTTACCTTCGGGAGAGAGAGGAGAGGACACGCCGACGACGACACCGACGCCGATCACCGAAGCCGACACCGGCGAGAGAGAGAGAGAGGAGAGAGAGTGAATTTGGGGGGAATGCGAAAAGTTTCCCCCTCCGTTTCATTTAAAGTCTGGTACGTTTATATAGCGACGGACTAGCGACTGGTAAAAGACCGTCGTCCAGCAGTCGCCTATTTTGGTAAGTGCCGACTGAATAATCCGTCGCTACGTAGTCGAAGATATGTCCCGCCAATTCTCTACACAATTTCTGCCAAATAATCGACTGTGTAGCGACGACGGAACCTCCGTCGCTATAACACCGACACTCTAGCGACGGATGTGCGACCTTTCCTCTCCCTAAAATTAAAATAAAAATGGCAAAGGCTTGTAGTCGGTAATCAGTCGCTGAGCGGCCACGAAACCGTCGCTAATACCGACGGAATAATTCCGTCGCTAATAATCCGTCGCTAAATGAGCATATTTTGGTAATGTAAGGAAAACACAAGTTGTAATAACTTATTGTATCATGAAGAGCTAAAATGTGGGTAAAATATATGTACTTGAGATATACATGAGATAGATAGGGATGAAACTCTTTATCTAACAATTTTGCACTATAACATGTTATATTTCTAAAATTTAAGGTCAACAAGCAATTTAGAACCTAAATTTACACATACGTATTACTGTCCGTAAATTTAAATAAGTAAATATAACATGCATGTACATGTAATGATGGAAATTTAGAATAAAAAAGAAGAAGGGGGAGAGCTTGACTTGATTCTTGGATGTTTTTCCTAAGAGAGAAATTCTCCCATAAGATCCCAAATCATAACCTATTTACACAAAATTGGGATTGATTAACACAATAACCTAGGGAAAAAAAATTTAGAGTTGAAATTGAAAGGAAGAGGAAGAAGCCATTTGGAAGAGGAGGATGGAGAGGAAGAGGAGGGGAGAAGAGATCAGGGGTCAGGGGAGGGCTGGCGGCCAGCAGCGGCGGCAACAACAAACGCAGCAGCAGCAGCAAACGCAGCGACAACATTTACAGCGGCGGCATCAACTTTTGGGGGGAGGGGGGGTAAGGAGGAGGAGGAGAAGGTAAAGAAGAAGAAGAAGAAGAAGAAGAAGAAGAAGAAGAAGAAGAAAAGGAGAAGAGTGTATTACCTGGTAATGAGAGAGGGGGAGAATGAATTTCTCTCTCCCTCTTTGATATATAAAAAGATGTTAATATTTTGGAATTGACTAAATTGCCCCTTGGGCTTAGTCATGAGAGAGGAATGCCACATGACCCCTCTCTCATGCATGGATGCCACTTGGATGGGCATCAAAATGCAAAATTGTAATTTGCATAAGGACCAAAGTGAATAAGGAGAATTGATAAGAAATAATAATAAAATAAAAAATTTTAAGGGTGAGAATAATTAAACAAAATACATAAATAAATAGGCTATGACAGAGGTCGAGGTCCAGACATTTCTCAGAAAAAAAATCTACCATATTATTGAAATATAAAATTTTTAAATTATGTTAGAATATTTTAAATATAATTTGAATATATTTAGTTATGATTTATTATAAATATATTTTTAATTTTTGAATATATATTTAGTTAGATAATCTCATTTAGTTAGTTTAAATATAAATTAAAATTTAAATATCTTAGAATTTATACATGTTCATGTAGTTTAGAGGATTTTAGGTTTGTTTTCAACTACGTGAGAAAACAACTACAATTACTGTACTTGTCTTTCTTTTTAGTTTTTAAATTAATTGGTTGATAATATACATACCGCTTAGACGGCTTGATTTGGAGCCACTTCTAAGCCGTATTATAATAGTAGAGATCAATAAAGATATCATCAAATTAAAAGAAATATAAATAAGTATCGAGAGTATCTGTCACGAAGATGAGTATAATCTATATTCTCTTGTTGTTGCGCGCACGTTAGCAAATCTACTGTTCCTGTGAGCCCACCCACCCCGACCTCTCCCCACCCATAGATCCCAATATCCCCCAATTTGTTCTCCCACTTCCTCCCCCAACCTTAACCCTAAAAAAGTCCCATCTTTTTTCCAAGAAACGAACGAAACCCTAAAAAAAAAGGAAATGTCCAAACCATGGGGCGCCATCGGCGCGTGGGCCCTCGAGGCCGAGCGCGCCGAAGCCGAGGAGCGCGAGCAAGCTGCCGCCGCCGCCGCTGCCCCGGTCGACCTCTTCCCCAGCCTCAAGGAGGCCGCCGCCAAGCCCAAGAAGAAGAAGCCAGTCCCCATCCCCCTCTCCGAGTTCGCCGCCACCCCCTCCCCCTCCGCCTTCGGCGGCGGGTCCCATCGCGGCGTCGGAGGCGGCGTGGGCCTCACCCACGACGAGATGCTCCGCCTCCCCACCGGCCCCAAGGAGCGATCCGCCGAGGAGCTCGAGAGCTCCCGCTTCGGCCGCGGCTTCCAGTCCTACGGAGGATCCGGGTCAGGAGCTGGATCCGGATCCGGATCGAGGAGGCCCTACGGGGGCGGGTTCGACGAGGAAGGGCGCCGCGGCCCGCCCCCATCGCGGGATCCCGACCTCCCCTCGCGCGCCGACGAGGTCGACAACTGGGCCTCGGCGAAAAAGCCCTTCCCTTCTTCGGACTCCGGAACCGGAAGGCACGACCGGTACGGGTCCCTCGGTAGCGGAAGCTCCTCCAAGGCCGACGAGGTCGACAGCTGGTTCTCTGCGAAGAAGATGGCGCCGCCGGCTCCGTCGAGGAGTTCCGGGTTCGGCTCCGGGTTCAGGGATTCTTTTGGCGGTGGCTCGTCCGATTCGGATCGGTGGGTTCGCGGTGGCGGTGGCGGTGGCGGTGGCGGAGGAGGATTTCCTGCATCGAACAACGACGGAGAAAGGCCTAGGCTCGTTCTCGCTCCTCCGAAGACTACTTCTTTGACGGTAAATGCTGAGACGGTGAAGAACCGGCCCAGTCCGTTCGGGGCCGCGAGGCCGAGGGAGGAGGTGCTAGCGGAAAAAGGTGTGGATTGGAGGAAGGTTGATACCGAGATTGAGGCGAAGAAGAGTACGAGTAGGCCAACCAGTTCGCATTCTAGCAGGCCTTCCAGCGCTCAATCGAACAGTAGGCCGGGGAGCCCCGGGGAAGGAGGAGGGACGGCAAAGGCTCGGCCGAAGATCAACCCTTTCGGCGATGCAAGGCCGAGGGAAGTTCTGTTGCAGGAGAAAGGGAAGGATTGGAGGAAGATTGATTTGGAGCTGGAGCATCGCAGGGTTGACAGGTTTAGATTCTCTTCAACTTCTGTCATTTCATTCAAGCGAATGGTTTTTAACTTCATATACGTTTTTACCCACTGCTTATTATTTATGTATATTGTTTAGTTTGTTGCATCTACAGTTCAGTTTGTTGCCATTTTTGCACTTTGCCATTTTTGCAGTTTGCACTTTGCATATATAGGAAATTGTGAATAAATGGTGACATTTCTGTTTGTGTTCAAAGTTGAAATGTGTTTATAGCATGTAATGCATAATATATATATTTGTGATTCAACAAACCTAGTATAATTCGAGCATGTGTTTGATTTGGTGACTTTGATTACAACCTGCCTGCCTATTTGACATGCAGAACACTTCTCCCTTCTAAAAATCTTTCTGGCCATTGTGTTAATAGAAATGATATACCATCAATCCGTTTTAATTGTAGAAAACAATCAAATAGAGTTGTTTTAGTAGAATGCAATATTTTTATTTTAGGTCAATAGATAGTATAGGCAGGGGCGGACCCAAGTATTTTTTTTGAAGGGGGACAAATACCTTAAACCAAAAATAATATTTTTCAAACTAAAATTTAAGGGGATATTGAGGATTGAACTTGTGATCTATTGCTTAAAAGCATGCATGCGAAACAACTGGACTACCACTTGGTATCTCAGGTAAATTATAAGTAGCAAAGAAGCTGAATCAGGCTCAAAATCAAGTCATTATGTACCACATCACTGATCAAGCATTAAAGTTTAAAGTCAAGTTAGTGTGGCCTTTGGTGAATGGTGATAATTTGTTACCATGTAGTTTCGTTAAAGGGCATGAGCCAGATGCAAAATTGTAATTTAATCCAAGGGCCGTATCAAAATTTCGTCATTAGTTCTAAATTTCTTGTAATCAAGCTATATAATGTAATTAAAAATTACTTCTAAATTTCTTGTAATCAAGTTATATAATGTATTAAAAATCCTCCACTTTCCCATGTTAGTAAATCTTCTGTTCCTATAAGCCAATATCTCTTAATCTATCTTCGGCTTCATGTATCTCTAATATCCGATTATCCCAGACCTTAACTAGCTTTGTTTTTTTTCTCCTCTAGAAGAAATGAGGTTGAGATAAAAGTTCCTAGCCTTGGGATGGACCGAAAGGCCCATTTTGTTCACTTTGTTTAGGTCAAGGGGAACAGGCTTATCATTGTGTTCCGGCCAATACCTTATCAAGCTTGAAGGAGGTTGACACCTCGAACCCAAGAAGAAGAAAAGTCATCCCCATCCCTCTCTCCAAGTTTGCTGCCACCCACATGGGCCATTTGTTGTTGTCGGCAACCTTATTGTCAAGACGCACGCACCTAGGCAAACATGTGAGGCATAACTGACACATAATGCCTCATATCCTTAACACGGAACACTCTTATTGAGGCCTGCCTCTAGTGCCACATGCTATTTAGGCTATTAAGATACAATATGATTGTCATCGTCATCCAAGCCTTCTTCCATTAGATTTGACAAAGTTGTTATCACCTGGCAAATTCCTAGCCATGATAACTATGAGCATCACAAAGACAAGGCATAAATGACAGAGTGTGCCTCATATCCCTTGCCTCTAGTGCCACATGCTATTTAGGCTATTAAGATACAATAAGATTGCCATCATCATCCAACCTTCACCCATTAGATTTGACAAAGTTGTTATGACCGGTTTTTGACCTGATGTCAACTCTCTATGTTGATGACAAATTTCTAGCAAAAGTAGCTATAATAAGCATGAGAGGGTTGTGCCATAAACCTAGGTGGCAACCTAGGTAGCAAGTTGGCAGACATGTAACCTTTAGAGCATAGTTTTCAGTATCGGCCGATACGATCCGGTATGGCCGATAGGAACCGATACGGCCGATACCGATACGGTTTGGCATGTCCTGATCCAATACGGATCAATATCCGATACTGACCGATACCGACATTGGGGGTCTTACTCGGTCACCTCGGCAAAAAATATTGAACGAAAAAGACCAATCAACAAGGGTGTAAGAGCATAGTAAGGTTGCAAAAGCATGTAAAAGATGAAAACTTATCTATCACATGTAAGCCAATCGCCAATGGTGACTACTATTTTATTCAATTTCAAAACTAATAAGAAACAACACTGGAAATACTTAAAAATATGCCTAAATGTATAAAATATATTTTCTAAAATATTAATAATTATTTGCTTTCCGATACCCCAAAATCCGATACTCCGATCCGAAACTGCCGATCTCGATGCTCGTAGGAATGGTCCGATACCGATACTGACCTTGGCTTTAGAGCACCCTCCAAGTTCCCTTAGACTATGAAGATTAAATAGCATAAATGACACATTAAGCTAAAGGGAATTGTGTTTATCTCTATGACACATTAAGCTAAAGAGGGAATGAAATAACAGCCTATACAATAAATTTGTGCTCAACTTAAATGACTAGTCAAATATTGTTTGTAGTGACTTCTCAAATTCTGTTATGACTAATGACTTCTCATATTTTGTTTTTGTATGTTTCTTTGAGTTATCTTGAGTTATGAATTTTCAAATTCTGCTTCTGGTGAGCAGTTATGAGTTGCTAAAAGTATATTTGCATTTGACACACACACACACACACACACAAGTAGGCAACCTTTAGATCATCCTCCAAGTTCCTTTCTAAAGAGCCTAGACAAAGAGGTAAAGAATATAGTTTGCAGTATCGGCCGATACCGATCCGATACGACCGATACTAATACGGTTTGGCATGTCCCGATCCGATACGACCAATACTCGATACGAGCCGATACTGACATTCATGGTTTTTCCGGTCATTTCGACAAAGAAAATTGAACGAAAAAGACCAATAAACAAGGGTGTAAAAGAATAGTAAGGTTGTAAAAGCATGTAAAAGAAGAAAACTAATCGATCGCATGTAAACCAATCGACAAGGGTGACTACTATTTTATTCAATTTCAAAACTACTAAGAAACAATACTGAACATACTCAAAATTATGCCTAAATGTATAAAATATATTTTCTAAAATGTTAATATTTTATTAATAATTATTTGCTTTCCGATACCAAAAGAATCCGATACTCCGATCCAAAACTACCGATACTGCAGATATTGCCGATACCGATACTCATAGGAATGGTCCGATACCGATACTACGAACCTTACTACTAAAGATGATACAATTTGCTATAGGAATTACATTTATCTCTATAACACATTAAGCTAAAGAGTAAAAGGAATGACAATCCCATACAATAAATTTGTGCTCAACTTAAACGACTTGTCAAATATTGCTTTTAGTGACTTCTCAAATTCTGTTGTGAGTGATAACTTCTCATATTTTGGTTTTTGTATGTTTCTTTGAGTTATTTAAGTTGTTGTGACTTTTCAAATTGTGCTATTTTTGTTAGCTGTTATGAGTTGCTAAAAAGTATATTTTCATTTTTAATATATATATATATATATATATATATATATATATATATATATATATATATATATATATATAAAGCAAAGGCTTATTTAATACTCACACTATTTTGGCACTTAATAACTTGCATTACTTTTTCCATCAAAATTAACAAGTTAGTCCTTCAAATTTGTCCATTTAACACCAAATCAAAGAAACTTACAAAACTCCTTATATTTAATTTTCTAATTAAAATAAACTACTCCATCTTCTCCTTAACTTAATCAACTAACCCTAATAACCCTTACCAGCCCCAACGATAACCTTAATCCTTGTCGGAATCACCAACTCAGACAGCCCCTCCCCTTGCGCAGCATCCCACACACAAGCACCATCTTTCTTTGTCATCATCTTCCCGTACACCAGCACCACCTAGCGCCCCCTTCCGTTGCTGCCCCCACACCAACCCCTCCCCTTGCGCCACATTCGACACACCTTCACCATCTTCCTTCATCGTCGTCTTCCTGTACATCAGCACTCCCCTCCCACCCACACACCGCACACCAACCCCTCCCTCGGGCCTAAACGGTCTTAAAAAACATGAAATTGAAACCAAAACCAAGTATATAATTTGACCAATGTCCCTCAGTCTTGACCAACTTTTGTTAAGGTGTGGCCAATATTCGAAAGTTATGCTCAGTTCCAGCAACATTTTAATTTTGTACTAGAGGTGTATACCAACCAAACTTTACGGTCTTACGATAATGACCACGAATAATTTCTAGTCAATTTTGGGATGTTTTGGCCTGTTTCTAAGTGCTGCCCTGTTTTGAGCGGATTTAGAGGCAAAACTGGATGAAAGTTCTCAAACTTCAGCCCTTACTTTTTTGTTTCAGGCAACGCCTTACCTTTTCTTCAAGTAAGTATCAGGTCTGCTTACAATACAGTCAGTAGGTATTGGTATCTGCCAACTGGGCCAGCCTTGGTTGAAAATTGATAACAGGAGGTGAAAAGTCCTTTCTTTTTGCAGATCTATGCCATATTGAATAAAAGATCCGGAGGTGTTGATCTTAGCTAGTATATTGCATGAACTTGGTGAAATTATATTGTATGATTTTTGAGACTAGAGACTTTTTCTTTAGTTTGTCTTGGCAAATTCACTCATTAAATGTTAACGAGAATCATTGGAGAGGCTGGCTAACTGGTGTAAAATCACCTAATTTGTTGGACATTTCTTTGGATCGGCCATAAAGGAGTCTGTTGGAGGAAAAATGCATAGGAGTTTGAAAAGCAGGTTTAAAGATGAGCTTGTTTAACAGGGATAAGCTTGCTTCATATGGTTATAAGTTTGTAACCTGTGTTAGTAGATTCTTACCACTGAGTTTGGTGTTGAGTATTGCACTATAGTAGAGTCTCCATTTATTTGGTTAAATCTTCCTTGTTAAATTGCTGATGCATGCTACCCATGCTTGTAAAGTAGTTGTTGATTAGTTGCAACTGTTCTTTGAATTTTTAGGATATTGTTAGGATGATGATTAACTTGACATGGATGTGTTTGCTCTCCCAAGAAACTTACCTTTTCTAGTTCTTTGAAGGAATATGTACATCATCTGAATTTTGTTAGCTAATATTGACAGTTCGTTGTCATTGCATCATCATCATTTAAGCCTTATCCCTTCAAATTGGGTCTCCTTTGAAGCATGATTATGGTTAGAGACAACTCCTAAATTGATAGAATTTATTGGAAAGATTGTTGATCTGATTTTTAGCCACTATCTTAGCTCCAAATTCAAACCATCACCTTGTTGACTGGAAGATTAGGACAATGTTTATATAGCTGCCTTGTAGGCTAACAAAGTGTGCAAGCATGGAGCACGCTGGCTTCCAAATCTCCTTTGAGAATATCTGGATAAAGAGTGAGGCTGGCTGGAGTAATTAGTAATTTACTTCTAAGAGTGGTAGAAGTAAATTTAACTGTAAGGGCTTCTGAATCAGAAGTAGACCGACTTAACTGCGAGATTGGCTACCTTATTTTGTTTGCTGTATTTCAGTAGTTTTTTTGAAATTAGTATGATCTTAAGATAGTAGTATAAGTATGTTAAGACAGTTTGTTGTCTCCATGTTCAATATATCACATTTCTGGTAGTATGTATGTGATAGAAAATCTTTATTGATTGAACGGCCTCTTGACTGGCACATGTCAGTAGGTTATTCAGTATCATTTAAAACTAGTGATATGCATAGGTGGTTGGAACGCCTAATGATATGCATAGGTTATTTGGAAGCCAGCAATGTGTCTGTCGGCGGCGAGGAACGTGTTACCAACAACGAAGAAGAACAATCACAAACATACAAGATTTAACATTGTTCGGAGATTTTCTCCTATGCCGACACTCAACGGCCACATACAAGTTATTATTATTATTTTTGAGGGAGTTACAATTACAAGAGATGAAGTCCTATTTATAACCAGAGATTAGCGTGGCCATCAACTTCAGCATAATTACTGAAATACCCCTACTAAAGCTCCACAATCTCTAATATTTGTAGTGGATAATGAATATGGTTTTGAGTGTTTCTGACTCTTGTATATGGAGAAATTGTACACAATACTAGTTTCACAACTCATCCACTGCATGATTATGCATCTATTTGATTTGTCTTCATCATGTTGAGCTGTTTATTTTCTTCTATTTGGAGGAAGCTGTGGCTTTCCTATATATACACATTTGTGACTTGGGATCCCGATTTCAGACCTGAAACAGAGGAAGAGAAGCTGTTAAAAGAAGAGATTAATCATCTAAAGAAGGAATTGAGCAAAGAAACTGGGGGAAATCTGAATGGAGATCCTGCAGAACATACTGAGCAAGCAGCTGGTCTGCATGAGCAGATATCTCAGAAAGAGAAGGATCTGGAGAAGCTGATACGTGACTTGGACGACAAGCTTCGGTTTGGTCAAAAGGCCACCAGTGAGATGAGGCCTGGTTCTGGTGCTGGAAATCGGCCGCCTTCTCAGTCTGGCATGTCAGAGGAACCAAGGAATATGAAGTTCACGGAAAGGCCTCGTTCACGTGGCGGAGTAGGAGATTCGTGGGCCAAGCCCATGGATGATAGACGAGGATTTCAAGGGGGTAGGGAGTCGAGCTTTTTTGGCAGCAGAAACATGGACAGGTACTGAAAATACCAATATATTCTGCCTATTAACATTTTGTATTTGAGAACTCTGCCACTCTTACAAGGAAGTAAAACAGACTAAATTATGATCTGGGTGAATTATGCTTTATATAGCCTAATGGTCAAATGATTATACACAAGCTTTTTGACTCATTTTTATGGATGCCTTGTATGCCATGCCAGATTAACATAATTCGGTACATCCATAGTTGTAGATATAGACACAAGATATGAACATATATTTGTGATACAATAGGAACGGAGTTGTATTTTCTCTAGAGGATTAATTTGCTTTCCACTTCCTCCTTCGGTTAAGGATATACAAATCTTGAATATGATTTGAGATGATAAATTTACCCAGATCCACCTCCCACTTTTTTCCAGTCCAGTCACCATGATCACTCACACTAACTGCTCAAGAAACAACACTGGTTGGTAAATCTTTTCTGAAATAGTTGCATGGAAGATTTATATATCTGCCAAGCTTACAATTAGAATTGTGAATCAGGTTTCGAAAGATTCCTATTCTTTTGGACATCGTTCATGTAGAATGATAGTATGTAACGACTGCTTATTATTTTATTCCAACAAGTTAGTGATATAAATTTCCATCAAGTGATACCAATTTATGTTCCACCTCAATAATTTATTTCCAACCAGTTCCTTTTGTCATGCATGCAACAGAGAAGTCTTGAATCCATTTTATATTAGGTAGATTCCACATAACACCGTTGAACTATTGGGGTCCGTACAAGTAAGTCCCTCAGTCTCTAAAACCAATTGGTTAACACCAAGGATCTATTTACCAGGGGGTACAGTGTAAATTTAACATTCAAAACTGAGTGAAGATGCCGTGTGCCTTCATCCTGTTTAGCTCATCATGCAGTAAAAGAGTTTTGTGCAATTTCCAAACTCAAATCCTTAATCGCTTCTGACCGTATACCGAAGTACAAAATTGTGTGCACCGGGCAGTCCAAAATTTCTCCCATTTTTCTATGTTTTCCATTTGATTACTCCCTTATCATTATGTTTTCGTAAATCTCATACTCCTAAGGGTGCGTTTTGTACGTGAGTTTTTTTTCCCAGAAAATTTTAGGAACAGAAACTTATTACCATGTTTCATGTTTGAATTGAGTTATAAATTTTATTGTCAGAAATTTTGAATGTCCAGGAAAACAATATTCCGATGAATCCTGGGAAACCTGTCCCCCCCAAAATAGGTGGGTATATTAATTTCCTTTGAAATAAATCATATCTAGCTCAATTTCGGGTCCGAGTCCAGATTCAGTGGGTATATTATTATTTTTTCTTTTCATTTTTTTCATTTTTCTTTTACCTTTTTTTGTTTTTTCGGTTGTTTTTTTTCTCATTATTTTTTTCTCTTTTGTTTTTCTCGGGTTGGGTCCTGTTCGGGGTGAATTTATATCAGAAGTAATAGGTGGGTATATCAGAAGTAATATTTGGAATCTTTGGAATGTTCCCTTGTTTTTTGGAATCTTCCTCGACACTAAGAATTGGAGGTGGATAAATAATCAAGGGATACATGGTAGGTTACAATTTGAGTGCTTACTTTTTTCCCCCTTTTTTTGGGTAGAATTGAAGTTATTCACTTGCCTGCACAAGAAACTTTTGAGAGGTCTGGGCTGTTATGTGGTAGTTTCATTACTTCTTTTTCCGCAGTTAATAGTTCTTACTCCAATACTGAATGCCTACAGCAGAGGCCAAGTGCAACTTTCCATTTTGTATTTTTGGGATCAAATTATTAAAGTCCATAAGTTTCTGGCGACATGAAAGTTGCAATTCACATGAAAGTTGCAATTCTTGATTGTTTTTTTCTCCAAAAGAAACAGATTTATTATATTGGGTGGAAAGCACGCAATTTGAATGTGTTTGTTAGCTTACTGTTTGCCTGTTTTAAGATCATTATGTGTTTTGTGTTAGAATTAGTATCTTTAGTATACCTATTTTGAAGATGCTGCTGTCGCCATATGCACATATTAATTGATCCCTTCTTCACTTCAGGTCCACGCGAGATGGATGGTGAAAGCTGGTGGTGTGAATCCATTGGTCTTTTCTTTGTTCGACAGCAAAACATAATAATGTCTTGTCTCGGTTTTGTTTCAAAATTTTGCCCCCCTTTTGTACTGGTGGCGAGAATGCCTGGTCAACAGAGACAATGTCTCGCCAAAATTGATTGCTACCTTGATATGGTGTAAGATTTGAAATTTTTTTCCATGTCAAGCAGCAGCAACGGAGTTAACCGCTAGTCTACTAGATAAGCTTGTATATCTCTTATTTTGGTAATTGAAACTGCACTTGAATGTTTTCTGTGTTGTACTGCTGTACTGGTTCACTCAATTATGTAGTCAATTATCTAAATTACTTTGGTTTATTGATTTTCTTTTCCCGCTTATTTCCGTTTCTAAATTATAGTCGCTCATTCAAACTGGAGCATTTTCTGAAATAGGATTTATGAACATGATTTTTTTTCCTCTTTCCGTCGTCTGTTTGTATTATGGACAAGTCTTATCGATGTTATTTTGCTACGTCAGTAACAATTTTTTTTGTTTATATTCAGATTAAGGAAATTTGGTCATACTGTAAAGGACAGGCTTGCCCTTCATGTTTGCTTAATTTGTGTATCATCTGTCAGGGCTTAAACCTCTAAGCTGCTGATATATAATCCAGGGTCTAAACGCATGCTGGAAAGGAAACGAAGGTATATTGGTTTAAAATGAAACCAAAGAAAAATATTTAGGGTCCAAAATTTTTAATTAAACATGTGGGTTTAAACTCTAAACTAATATAAAATCCAAGGTCTAGACTCTAAACCCTAATTAGCTAAACTACAAGATTTAAGATTTTGTCTAGAATCTTGAACTTCAAGATACGGCAAACATGGAGAATGCAAATGAGGTAAATACAAACCTCAACATTGTGATGGTTAACCTTTTCAACCAAAAGAGACCTGTATATACATATACAAACATCAAGATGTCAGAAATTGCCTAAAATAAAAAAGTAGTAGTTTAAACCGAGGCACACATGGAAAATGCACATGATTCGAAACTTAATACTTAGGATGGAAGTAATTATCCATTAATCAATCAAGCTAGCAGGATCATATGTACTTAATCAATGAAAGATACTCCAATTGATCCCAGTGTAGTTTTCTAAGATCGTCCTTTTTCTAGTTTGAAAATAAAAACAGAAAAGAAAACAAACTATTGATACACGGTTTTAAGTCAAGTGGATTTATTGGTGCATCATAATTCCGGTGTTATATGCAAAGGGAAGAGGAAAATAAATAAAAATTGCAAGAAAAGTCTCCAACCTGGGAGTTGTTTTTTCTGATAGTGCAGCCCTTCACGAGCTGATCCAGAAATGTATACTCGGGTGGACTAGAGTGAGTTGAGCGGGCTAGATGTAGATTAACTTGCACAAAAAAAATCTAAAGAAAATAAGTTATATGGGGAAAAAAAGAAGAAAAAAATTTATTTGGGGTGGGCTCAACTACTACCTAGATCCGCCCATGCATCCCTTATGGTTCGCACTTACTAGATCCTATATGGGCCGGCCACATACAGCCTAATCGGACCCGATATGGTTCATGTTAATGCCAACATAAGTATTGTATCTTAGGCCGGCAAAACAAGTAGCAATAGGAGGTTGAGTACTAAAACCTTCCAAAGCTTAAATAAGTGTGATATACCAAATGATAATGGTGGTAATGCTTATTGCACTCATGTGTTATTTACATCTTACTTGATCCTGGTACCTAGTTGAAGGGTATGTCATGGTCATTGTGGCCTAATTTAGAGAAGGTGCCTTATTAAATATTTTGTTTTTCCTTTTTTCTTTTTAATTTACAAATAGAGGAAGGCCAATCACCTGTAACCCAAGTGGTTGAGGTGTGAGACATCCGACCCACCTATTCGGGTGCAGACCAGAGTGAGCGTATTATTTCTTTCATTTATTAAATGTTGGAATTTTTTTGTTTTTTGAAGCAATGGGTAATTGTGGCGAACTCGCCTCCACTGAGGCTCGAACTCCGACCACTTGGGCCGCATGCATCTCTCTTAACCACTAGGCTAGAGGTCATTTGCATTAAATGTTGGGAGTTGGGGCAGCACGTCTGATAGGTACATAATGCAACATTTGTTGTACAAGTGTCCGATATGTATATAATGCAACATGCGTAGCACAAGTCTCGAACGTGTACACCGGACATTTAAAAAAAAAAATTACAAATGGCAGGGATATGGTGGAGGGTGAAGGTTTATCCTGGAGATTTAATGCAAGGTAGTCACTCACCCCAAGGTAGGCCGAGAAGAAGGAAGAACGCTTACCATGAGATCACCATGAAAACACAAATAGTCTCACATTAGAATATGGGGACAACTATTTGGTTACACATAAGTGCTTATATATGTTGATCCAATTTAAGACATCCATAGATAATTTTGAGTATTATATGTGACTAACAGTGCCTGAGTTATGAGCATCGACGCAGATGCTCCTTGATGACTTGTTTATGAATCATATGTTAGAGATTAAATTTGTGAAGTATGCTAAGTCCAACAAAAGAAAACTTTTAAGGGATTATAATCCAAACTTGAAGAAAACTCAACACAACGTCAAAAACTAAAAAGAAAATCTTATTATTAAGACATAAAAAAAGATAATCATGATCATATATAGAGGTAAAGTTGGGAGAACATATCGTTGTCATGAGAAACGATACAGATATATAAGGTATTCATCTTATACATTATACACTATGACAGGGTCCCTTTGTCATATATATAACTTCAGAGGACTAAGAGAGGATAGACCCTCTACTTCTTGGTCTTCCGCGTCTCGATTACAAAGAAGAAGAACAGAGATACGATCGAGAACGCAGAGAAGCATCCAACAGCAATATCAAGTGACGCGCTCCGTCCAGAAATTCCAACAATCTCAAACAGGTTGGTGGACTTGTGCGCATCAGTAGTCTGGCCGTGCGCCACTTGGGTGTCGGAGGAGTCGAGCAGATATGCCCTCACAAAGTACGTCGCAGAGGGAACATCTCGCTTGATCTTGTACTCGAAGCTCAAGTTGGACTTGGCGTAGGGCTGGATGGTGACTTCGAACTGGCAAGTCTTGTCTTTCTTCAGGTCATCGTTGGTCTTTCTCCACCCGCGGTCGGTTTGGCTGACCGGAGCGTAGCACAACCTCACTTTCACATTCTTGTATGCATCATCGGTACTGGCTGAGAGGCTCTTGTTCAGGCCCCAGGATACTGTGATGTGGTCCTCACCGGCTTTCAGAACTGAATAGCAATGCTTGTTAGAATTCTATGTTTCACATTTATTTTCTTATACTACTGGATATAATTCGAATACTTGAGCAATGTTATATTTTGACTAGTCCAATATCATCGTCTGTGTGTGCCGGTAAAAGCAATGAGTATCTTGAACTTTAAGACAAGAAACACACAAGTATATATATACTTATACAAAGCTCAAGATCTCAGGTTCTGCATAAAACCTTAAACTTCAAGATAAGGAAAATATGGAAAATGCAATACATAACTTGATGTTTTGATAGTTAACCAGTTCAACCAAAAGAGGCACATGAGTATATACATACAAAAAAGTTACAAAGAAGTCTATCAGATTGTGCCTAACATCTTGAACTTTAAGATAAGGTACACATGGAAAATGCACACAAAGGTAAATACAAGATACAAAACTTAATGTTTTGGTAGTTAACCAGTACAAGTAAAATCTTGATCCCTTGTGGACAAGGCTAGCAACATAGTTGGTAAATCATTCCATAATATTTGACATGTCCTTTATCCAAAAAATAAAATAAGAACTATTGTTAGATTTAGGGTATGTGTGGATAAACTTGTATGAGGAAGGTTATCCTCGTTTTATATTTATGTACCCAAATTACTTAAACCAATATATTCTGATGTAGTTTTCTACCATTATCCTTTTTGTTAAGAAGCATTACAGAAAATTTCAATTTCTCATTCCTATGAGAAGACAAGCTAGGGAATTAATTTCCCTTGCCTCAAGGGGAGAAACAAGTATTATACCTTGTCCGTGTTTGGGAGATGCAGAGACTATGAGAGTCCTTGGGAGGGTAGAGAGGAGCACTCCTTCAACAGCAGCAGTCCCTACCAAGAGGAAGAGGAGGAAGAAGAGGACATGAATGGAGAAGAGAACACTACCCATCTAGCTAAAGACAGACAAAAGTTTTCCTTCTTTAGTTGGGCTCTTGGGATATTTGAGCTGTTGAGGGATCCAAAATAATTAGGGAGGGACTTGTTATTTATATATCTACAGATCAGGCGTTTGACCAGAATGAAAAGCCATTAAGAACTTGAGCTTGAACAAAGTCAGAAGTGTTGTTGGGAAGTAGGGGGAGGGGAGGATCGGGAAGGCTTTTGAGAGGGGCCAAGAGGGAGAGGAGAAAGTTACTTGAACAATAGTCAGTGTTGTACTTGAGTTGTTTGGTTGCATGCAACAAAAGTTACGGTAGTTAAAAAAAGCACAGTAGCATGCATTTAGCAAAATTGCTATATGGCTAACTTAGTACCAGCTCACTACTAGCAAATACTGATGCGGCGGAGAGAGATAACCAACTTTACAGGTTTAGCTGGTTAATATTAACATTAAAATTAACATTAACATTAATGTAGAGAATAATTGTTATCTATTTTATTGATTGGCTACTCCACTACTTATAGGAAGTCTAGCTCCTCTTCATATTATATTTTTCAATGTGGGACTAAATTCCTTATTAGTTCTCAACACTCCCCCTCAAGATGGGCGATAGATATTAATCATTCTCATCTTGTTACATCTAAATTCCTTATTAGTTCTCAACACTCCCCCTCAAGATGGGCGATAGATATTAATCATTCTCATCTTGTTACATAGCTTCGACATACTTAATGAACTAAGACCCTTAGTCAGACAGTTTGCCACTTGTTCTTCTGAGCGAACATGATCAATCTTCAGTATCCCTTGTTCCAGCTTCTCTTTGATGAAGAATCGATCGATCTCGATGTGCTTCGTTCTGTCGTGCTGAGCTGGATTGTTAGTTATACTTATTGCAGCTTGACTATCGGTCAGAAGACGTAACGGTACTCCCTTGTCCAGCTTCAACTCTGTCAGCAACGCTTTCACCCACAGCAACTCCGACACTCCTAAAGCCATTGCTCTGTATTCTGCTTCAGCTGTAGACCGTGCTACCACAGACTGTTTCTTGCTTCTCCATGAGACCAAGTTTCCTCCTACAAAGACACAATATCCTGTGGTAGATCTTCTATCGTCTATGCAGCTTGTCCAGTCTGTATCACAGTATCCCTCAACTTTTATACATCCATTCTTCTCGAACTATAGCCCTTTTCCCGACGTCCCTTTCAGATATCTCAAGATCTGAAACACTGCATCCATATGACCCGTTCTTGGATCATGCATATAGCGACTTACTACACTCACCACAAATGAGATATCAGGACGAGTGTGCCCCAGATAAATCAATCTTCCTACAAGTCGTTGATATCTTTCACGATCAACTGGCTCTCCTGCTTCTGCTCCCAACTTGCACTTTTGGTCAATTGGAGTGACTACTGCTTTGCATCCCAGCATCCCTGTCTCCTTCAACAGATCTCGTGCGTATTTTCTTTGTGAGAGAACAATTTCTTGTTCGCCTTCACACACCTCGATACCTAGAAAGTACCTCATCGCTCCTAAATCTTTTACCTCAAACTCCTTCGTGAGTTTTGACTTCAGCTTAGCGATCTCGACTTCATCATTACCTGTGATTACTATATCATCCACGTATACAACAAGTATAGTAATGTGGCCTCTTGCATGCTGAAGAAAGACCGAATGATCTGCATTTGCTTGATGGTATCCCATGCCTATAACAGCCTTTCTGAATCTGTCAAACCAGGCTCGAGAAAATTGCTTGAGTCCATATAGCGACTTCTTAGTTTGCACACTTTTTCATGCGATGTCCCTCCGTCTGATTCTGTAGCGTAGCACCCTGGCGGGAGTTCCAAGTACACTTCTTCTTGTAGGTCTCCATGGAGAAAGAAATTTTTCACATCTAACTGGTATAGCTTCCACCCATAGTTTGCTGCAATGGAGACCAGAGTTCTTGCGGTGCTCATTTTCGCTACTGGAGCAAACATCTCATCATAGTCGATGTCATATGATTGTGTGTATCCTTTTACAACCAGCATTGCCTTGTATCGTTCCACTTTTCCTTCTGACGTCTCCTTTACTGTGTACACCCATTTGCATCCTACAGTTTTCTTCCCTTTGGGTAATGGAACCAGCTCCCACGTCTTATTTTTCTCTAGTGCCCCAAGTTCTTCCATCATTGCAGCTTTCCACCTTGGATCTTTTTTTGCTTCCTGCCAACTTTTGGACAACAAAGTAGAGTCTAATGATGCAATGAAGGCTCGATAATTCAAAAAAAAATGTTAGAATAAGATACGTAGTTGGCAATATCATGTTCATAATCATCAAAACGACTAGGAGCCTTACCCGCATTGATGAGAGAAGATCTCCTTAAGAGAGCAATAGGTGGTGGAGAAATCATACCATCAGAGTCAGAGAGATCCGTATCAGAATCAGATTGATTCAGTGCGGGGGCAACATCTTCAAGAGTTGGAGCAGGAGTAGATGATGGACTTGGTACAGTAGGCACGGGGCACGGTACAGACACAGTACTGGACTTCTGCTATCTCCTTCTGTAGACTTGAAGCTTATTTTCCATTGCCTGCTGCTTTCCCTGTTTAACATATGTATTATCTTCATCTTTGTATCGGATTCACTGCTTCCTCCCTCTTTCGTCCAGTTTTTCTCTCCCTCTTTCGTCCAGTTTTTCACGACCGGGCATGGGACCGATCCGACCACCACAGATAGGCTTATTTTCTCTCCCTCACATCTAATACCCTCTGTGTTAGGTGTGTCACCAAACGCTGAACCGTCATCCGAACCATAATATGGTTCCAGTTCTCTGAATGTAACGTCCATGCTCACAAATATCTTCCGTTCAACTGGGCCCCAACATACGTATCCCTTCTGAGTTGCTGTGTACCCGACAAAGACACATTTAATCGCTCTAGGATCCAGTTTGCCAACTCCTGGCCTATTATCTTGGATAAAACATACACACCCAAATACTTTCGGTAGAACAGTGTACGTGGTTGCACCAGTAAGCATCTCCAACGGTGTCTTCCAGTCCAATACCGGAGATGGCATTCTGTTGATGAGATAAGAGGCCGTTAACATCGCCTGCCCCCATAAGTGTTTCGGGACATTCATAGCCAGCATCATCGTCCGTGCGACCTCCAGCAGGTGTCTGTTCTTCCGTTCGGCCACACCATTTTGCGCCGGTGTATAGGCACATGAAATTTGGTGTAGTATTCCATGAGTGGATAAATACTCAGCAACCGTCTTATTTATACTCCGTCCTATTGTCAGACCGTAAGCACTTAATTTTAGTGCCATATTGTGTTTCTATCCGACGATAAAAGTCTCGAAATGCCTCAAAGACGTCACTTTTATTCTTCATAAGGTAGACCCAGGTCACGCAAGTATAACAATCAATAAAAGTGACGAACCATCGAAAATCGTTAATACCGGTTGTAGGACAAGGACCCCATATGTCCGAATGTATCATATCAAATACAGCTGAACTTCTACTTCTGAAACTCACATACGTGCTTTTGGTATGTTTACCCAACTCACATGCATTACAAAATAACTTCTCTTTATTAGCCCTTTGGTATAAGGACGGATACAATCGACTAATAATTTTAAAAGAAGAATGACCGACACGCTGGTGGTGGAGTAGCAATTCATCTTCTACACTGCACCGTAAATCTTTTAGTGCTGTGTCTGCTACCAGAGATGCCAATACTTTGTCTATTCCAGTCCTGTCCAAGTACCACAGCCCCTTATGCCATGTGCCAGTCCCTAATCGTCGTCCTGTCCCCTTCTCCTGAAAAGTCATCGTAGAAATGTCAAAGGAAATAGTACAGTTAAGATCAAGAATAATGGCACTAATAGAAAGAAGATTGACAGGAAAAGACGGAACATGTAAGACATTGGTGAGAGTGAGAGAAGGGGTGCATGCGACAGTACATTACCCATGACAGTGCTGGAGTTACAATCAGCAGTCTGAATGCTCTCTAACGTCGGTATGTGAGTATAGTCCTGGAACTCACCGCGGGACCCCGTGACATGGCGAGATGCCCCAGAGTCCATAATCCAACCTGGTTGGTGGACAGCTGCTGCAAGAGCACGCGCAGGAATACCCGTGCTGGTTTGGGCAAAGCAAGTGATGTGGTCCCCGAGGTAGATGACGTCCCATGACTGCCGTCCGAACCCAGCTTCGTGCTGCGTAACCTCGCGAGGAACTTTTTTCAAGAGGGGTTAACTCAGCCAGGTGAATTTATTCCCCTTCCTCCGCCAGATTAGCTTTATGTCCTCTAGAATAATTTTCTCTTCTACCAGTATAACCGCCTCTACCACCTCGACGTCCTCTGCAGCCCCGTCCACGATCACTCGACTGACTTTTCATGGGTTTTGGACAAAATTTGATGTAATGTCCTGAGTTCCCACAGTTGTGGCAAACACCGGCCACAGAGGGAGGCTGATTGAAGGCAGCAAGGGCAGACTTGTCAACAGCGGCTCGCTCCCTCTGAAAATAGCCCTTGTTGGGCATCAACTTCAAGCGAGCCTCTTCTTGCGCCATGGCAGCTATGGCTTTTTCTAAGGTTGAAAGCATGGGCTGTGCTAGGAGTACATTCCTTCTATGCTCAAACACAGGGTTAAGACCCTTAAAGAACTTCATCATCCGTTGTCGCAAAATAATCCAAGAACTTTTGGAAATATTTCGCAAATGCTAGTTCGACTTGGGCATCTTCCATCCCAAGAGGATCATAGTGATCCAGATCAGACCAGTACTTCTTCAACAGTGCTGCATACTCAGAGATGGTGCGATCGTCCTGGGCCACCCTATCAAGTTCATCCTGCAGTTGGAAGACCCGCATAGGATTGCCTGAGCCTGAGTACATACCCTTTAAAGTCTGTCATATATCAGCAGCAGCCTCCATTGCCTCTACATTGTCCGACACCTGATCGGTCAAGGAGGCTGTCAACCATCCAGCTACAACATTGTTGACAATTTCCTAAATAGCAAACTCCTTTAAGGAGGGATCATCTGGCGCCTTGGTTTGGCCATTGACGTAGCCAACCAAGCCACGTCCCTTCAGCGTCTGCATGGCCTGTCGTGACCATTTCAAGTAGTTGGACGTTCCTTCCAACTTCGTCTCCAGCTTGTTCAGCTTCTCCATTTTGTAGGGTGACGGATCCACATCAGTATGGATCACACGTGGGGTCGCCTCGGTTAATCTCTTTGATAAAATATCATCAACCAAGGCCTTCATCTCTTCTGCTGTCAGTTTATCACTGATCGAATCCATGGCGTCTTCAACTGTGATTCATCGTCGTCGTCGTCTTCGTCGGCTTCGTCGTCGTCGTCGTCTTCGTCGGCTTCGTCGTCGTCGTCTTTATGTAAAGTCTTCAACAGAGACCTTACGAATGCGCTGTTAACGTAGCCAACACCGGCGCACGCATATAGATCCTAATTTGCAGATCGAGAACGAAAAACAAATAAAGTATTTGTAATTTCGGAGGGCGTAATATAGGAACAGAAGGGGCAAATAAAGCATTTGACAGCCATCCGTCTTCGAATAACCGTCCACAGAATCTCGCTCTCAAATTAGGGGTTTCTCTTTTGTTTTTGTTTTTTTTTGAAAAAAGGGGATTCGGCAGTAGTGGGTCGGAAGAGGGAGGGGGTGTCGGGGGGGGGGGGGATCGGTAGGGGGAGGGGGAAGCGTCGGGGGGGCTACGGGTTAGGGTCGGCAGGGGGGGCTGGGGGTTAGGGGCGGCAAGGGGGGCTGGGGGTTAGGGTCGGCAGGGGTGGCTGGGGGTTAGGGTCGGCAGGGGGGGCTGGGGGTTAGGGTCGACAGGGGGGTCGGCAGCAGGTCGGCAGGGGGGCTGGGGGTTAGGGTCGACAGGTGGGTCGGCAAGGGGGGGTCGGCAGCAGGGGAAGGGGCGAAATTTTTTTTTGTGGTTATGGCTCTGATACCATGTAGAGAATAATTGTTATCTATTTTATTGATTGGCTACTCTACTACTTATAGGGAGTCTAGCTCCTCTTCATATTATATTTTCCAATGTGGGACTAAATCCCTTATTAGTTCTCAACAATTAATATTATAATTAACATGAATATTAACTTTAATATTAACATTAAAACTAATATTAACATTAAATTAAAATTAGCATTAACATTAACATTAAAATTAATACTAAAATTAATATTAACTTCAAATTAACATGAATATTAATATTAACATTAATTAGCATTAAAATTAATATTAACATTAAATTAAAATTAGCATTAACATTAACAATAAAAATTTTGGGTAATTAATTTTTTGGGTTAAAATATGACATGTCAGCTGTCATTTCACTTTCCATGTCAGATGCCACATAATGGAAGATGTCATCATCCAAAAATTTTATAAGCCAATTAACATAAGAGAAATATTTAAAGAATATTTTTCAAAATTTGTTGACCAGCTAAACATGTAAACTTGGTTACCTCTCTCCGACACATCAACATTTGCTAGTAGTGTGTTAGTATTAAGCTAACCATACAGCAAGAGTGTGCATTTAGTACGTGCTGCAAGTGAAGGTAATTTTACGTGCCTGTTTGATTGGTTTTGGTTGGTTGCAAATGAAGTTCCAATTAGGATCTGTTTGGCAATTATGGGGGTAACGGTTATGAGGTATTTTTGGAGTAATGGAAATGAACGGTTATGAGGAGTTCGATTTTGGTGGTTTTAACTAGCGGCTTTTAAACCAGTCCAACCCATGCTTGGTAATTCATTAACCAGCAGATATGTAAGTTTTTTTATAATAATATTGAAGAGTGAGAAGCTTGAAGACTACACACGGGCGTTGGAGAAACTGAAAATACTTTACACTGGTCATACAGAGCCGTCAGTATTTGTTACCGACAGAGAGTACGCCCTCATTAATGCTATTCGCATTATTTTCCTCAAGCGGATACATTGCTATGCACTTGGCATGTCAATCGTAATATTTAAGCCCAATGTAAGTTGAAGTTTCGAAAAGAGGATGGTAAAATCGACATACAGATTTTTGACGAATTCTACAATGATTGGAATTGTGTGTGGCGAGCATCTACGATTGCCAGTTACGACGCCGCATGGTATTTGTTCAAGCAAAAGTGGGAGGCGAGGGAGCCGGCATGCATTTCTTATATCAAAGATACATGGCTTGAACCTCACAAAGAACAATTCGTCTTAGCATGGTCGAATGTGGTGAAGCATTACGGCACGACAACTACCAACCGTGTCGAAGGAGCACACTCTTTATTGAAGAGGCACCTAAAATCATCTCTCGGCAACTTCGTCTCTGTTTGGCAAGCTATACATTTATCAGTAGACCGGACGGTGAATGAAATTAAGGCATCATTTGAGATGAGTTTGAATATAGTCAAGCATGAGCATAGAAAGGAAGTACTCTTAGATGCTTTAATGCGCGTGGTATCTCACAAGGCGTTGGCCTTAATAGCTGATGAGATTGAAAGATCAAAGTTTGTCGGACTTGATCCCGAGGTTTGCGGGTGTGTATATCGACATACACTGGGCCTCCCTTGTGCACATCAGATTAATAAATATCGCCGTGAATCCATTCATATTCCAGTTGAAGCAGTCGATCAACGTTGGAGGCAGTTGTCTATGATGCCTATGGTGAAGACGGACGATGATTTCTTCTTTTGCCACAACTGAAACTTCTCCACGCAAGGTGGTTAGCCTCAGTAGCAGCGGAGCGGCAGTCCATTGAGCTTAAATATAAGAAATTGCATGTCCGGTCACTACTACAATGCATGAGCCGACTGTTGTTTCCAATCCTAAAGGCAGGCCTCACACAAGATTGATTAGTTCACAGAAGAGAAGGCTGGAGTCAACTAGGAGAGATCCATCGCACTTTGAGCATGTTGAACGAAGCTTACAGCAACCTTCGCCTGCACGGAAGGGCAAGCTTGTCGTTCGCCGAAAAAAATGAGAAAATGGATCTCCCAAGAAAGATACAGTTGCAAGCCAAACAACGAGTTTGTATATTGACAAATTTCAACCTGCGCTTCGAAGTTACATTTGGTCTATTGTCGATGTCCCCGGTGATGGCCATTACGGATTTTATGCCCTTGCAATGCATTTTGGTTATGATGACAAAGACGGATGGACGGGTGAGGCAGGAGATGTACGAGGAGTTAGAGACTCGTCTTCTATTCTACTCCCGCATCCTAAGCGAAGAAACGGTTGCAAGTTTGTTGTTAAGTATCTCTTGCACCGAAAGTGTTACCGGGACAGACCACTACATGTCAGTCCCGTCGCCGGCTATTTATTTGCTAATAGGTATATGATACCTGTTGTACTTATCTCGCCAGATATTAATAATACATTCTTTCCGATGTGCGCTCCTCCGACGGACCACGGAGTGTCTAACCTATGTACTATAGGTCTGATCGGGGATCACTTCGTTGTACTAAAGATGATCGCTCATTCTTCGATTCCTCCACCTTCGACAGTTTGGTACAAAAGAGCACCGGTCGAAGCCATCGCTTGGACCACACCTTTCGTTGAGCAGATCAACCATTGTAAGAGGTTGTTGAAGATTGAGGAGCCAAGAGACTTACCTGCTGACCACTACAACGTCGAAATCGACTAAGTATATATATTTACAGTCTAACATTTTGTATATGGAGGTCCACTTTTGTATACAGTGAAATATGAAGTCCAGTAATATATATATAGTAAATTTTGAGTTATATGTGCTTGATTTTGCGTACCTGTGTTATATGTGCCTACCTGTGTACTATATGTGCCTGCCTGTGTTATGTGTTTACCTGTGTCTACCTGTGTTATATGTGTTTACCTGTGCCTGCCTGTGTTATCTCTGTGATGAATTTATGTGTGAATGAAATTCACAGAGACTCAGTATCAGGACTGCCCAACCCATGGCAGTCCTACACTGAAGTAGGACTACCAGGATGCTGGCAGTCCTAACCAAAACTTGATGTTACAATAAGTTTTAGATAGGACTGCCAGGACCCTGGCAGTCCTACTTCAGTGTATGACTGTCATGCTTGTGACAGTCCTAACTATGAGTCTCTGTGATGAATTTATGTGTGAATAAAATTCACACAGAGATTCATAGTTAGGACTGCCACAACCATGGCAGTCCTACACTGAAGTAGGACTGCCAGGATGCTGGCAGTCCTATCCAAAACTTACTGTAACAGCAAGTTTTGGTTAGGACTGTCAGGACCCTGGCAGTCCTACTTCAGTGTAGGACTGCCATGAGTGTGGCAGTCCTGATTATGAGTCTCTGTGATGAATTTATGTGTGAATGAAATTCACACAGAGACTCGGTATCAGGACTGCCCTACCCATAGCAGTCCTACACTGAAGTAGGACTGCCAGGATGCTGGCAGTCCTAACCAAAACTTGCTGTTACAGCAAGTTTTGGATAGGACTGCCAGGACCCTGGCAGTCCTACTTCAGTGTAGGACTGTCATGCTTGTGGTAGTCCTAAATATGAGTCTTTGTGATGAATTTATGTGTGAATGAAATTCACACAGAGATTCATATTAGGACTGCCACAACCATTACAGTCCTACACTGAAGTAGGACTGCCAGGGTCCTGACAGTCCTATCCAAAACTTGCTGTAACAGCAAGTTTTGGTTAGGACTGCCAGGACCCTGGCAGTCCTACTTCAGTGTAGGACTGCCATGGGTTGGACAGTCCTGATACTAATTCTCTGTGTGATGATTTCTTTGTGGGACTCAACACAAAGAGTTAAAATTCATCACAAATTGCCACAGAGTTAAGATTCATCACAAAAGTTGAAATTGCCACAGAGTTCAAATTGCCACAGAGTTCAAATTGCCAAAAAGTTCAAATTGCCACAGACTTCAAATTGCCACAAAGAGTTAAAATCATCACAAATACAATAATTCATCAGAACTACTTAGTCCCAAACATTCTACATCCAAATTAAGTTTCAAACAAGGAAAATATCCACAATAATAAGTCAAATGTACGTTACTAATCCACAGCCAACTAAAGTTTGAATCATAAAAAATATCGAAATCCATCTACATATCATGCCGGGCCTTGGAACGAGACTCCCGATTGTTCATGAAAGGGAAGTCGACCACGTCATCGATGCGCTCAAGCTCGTTGGCGACGGCGACACACTCATCACTTTGGCAACCTCTCCGGAGTGTCTGCGCCAACTCCTTCACCCTTTGAGCCTGAAAATGAAAGTATAAATGAATTAAGTCTACAAACATGAAAATCTCAATCTTATTACAAATACGGAACTCACCATTCTCACCAACCCAGCATACAAGGCATTCTTGGAAGGAAGAGCTCCAACTGCTCCGACGGCCACGGGACCCGGGTTGGTAGGGTTCGACAACTTAGCATGTCCGACCCCCAGGAAGTACTGCATATAGTCTTCGCTGCAGTCGGCCATCTCGGTGACCGGACGTCTCTCAGATTCCCGAAGTACATGTCGTTGCCACTCCGAGTAAAAGTCGGTCACCCAGTCGAATTCCGCGGTTTGTAACTTAAAGGTTGGATTCCGTGCGGAGGCTCCAACAGCCGTAATGTGTGCTTCGGCACAGTTTGCACGAAGTCGAACTGACGAAGTACTCTGTCGGGCATGTACGGCTCCGTGATTTCATAGCATGTGATCATGCCATAAAATAAAGAAACTGGTTGGACCTCACGATTCAACTAACGTAAATCTCGGTACGGATTCCAAAAAATCTGTAGGAATAAAGTTAACAACAATACAAATTAACATAAAAAAGTTAGTCAAAAATAGTACCTCTTCTGGCACCAAACTGTCTAATACTTCACGAATGGAAGCCAGGGTCTGCCAATTTTTTGTTTCCAGCTGGGATGGCCTCCATCGACACACTCGAGGAAGATACGCTAGATTTTCGTCAGCCCGTCTAAGCATCGGAAAGTGCTCGTATATCCATGCCTATTCAATTTATAAATGAATAGTAAAAATTAAAACAACAAATTTAAGTATACAAGATTAAATTGTTAGAAGTTTTCTTATATGTAGCAGAGTCTGACAGCCGGCCATAGTCTTAGTCCCGACACGGGATGCGATGCCGAGCTCGTGGTAAAGGTTGGCCAGGATACCGCTTCCCCAGGATATCTCCATGAAGTCATCCACTTCAGATAAGTTTAGCATGTACCGAGCATGTATCGACGTACCGGACTTGTCCGGAATGCCGACCGTTCCCAGGACGAACAACATATACGCACGAGCCACCGCGTCGACCGTCTCTTCGTCATCGTCATCCACCTCCATATCCATGAACTGGTCCACCAGAAATGATAGAGGAATTCCGTACGACTTCTTGAAGCCTGGTAGAGTTGTAAAACTCGTAGCCGTAACTTCAAGGTGATCTGAGACGAACTTGACGATCTTCTCGTACCATTTTACGGATATCTCATTCGTGTAATGTTCTTTGGTCATTACACACCCGGTCACTGGCAGCTCCAATATCTGGTAGACGTCGTCGAGTGTAATGGTCATCTCCCCTGCTGGGAGATGAAATGTGTTCGTCTCCGGTTGCCATCTCTCCACGAAGGCGGATATGAGGGCACTATCCATTGTTCGGTAGGCGTTTTGTGCCAAATTGTGCAAGCCGCTCGGTATGATTTTGCTCCGGACGGCCTCGGATAAGCTTGTAAACTGCCAGGACACGGTTTTCTTTCCGTGACTCGTAGCCCTAAGGATACGATATGTCCTCTGTATACAACAAACACATATCAATTATGAAATACATATTTAAAAAGTATACTAAACTGGTAGTTACAAACGTCATGTACATACCGGGTTCTTCCATATTCATACGCAATGTGGTTCTCAAAAGAAACCAACATTGAGCAACCGGGCGGACGGACAGGCGGCTCAGAAGGACCGGCCTCCTCAGAAGGACCGACTCCTCAGAAGGACCGC